>WHNR01000113.1:0-172136 GCA_009859135.1 Formica selysi | reverse complement strand
GGAGAGGGAGAGAGAGGGGTTAGGGGAGAGGGAGAGAGGGAGAGGGGAGAGAGGGAGGAGAGGGAGAGCGGGAGAGAGAGAGGGAGAGGGAGAGGGGAGAGAGAGAGAGCGGGAGAGGGGGAGAGGGGAGAGAGGGGAGAGGGTGAGGGAGTGAGAGGGGGAGAGGGAGAGGGGGAGCGGGAGAGGGGAGAGCGGGAGAAGGGGTGCGGCAGAGAAAGCGGCAGAGAGAGAGAAAGCGAATATGTGTATATGTACACCCCATTACACCACATGATCATACCGCCAAATAAGTAAACAAAGACGCGTGTCGGTATACGGCATATATAGCGCTATTATATTGTGTATGGAATGTCTCACTTTGTTGTCATTCATACAGTGACAGCGAGTAGGCAACAGCTCTATGTGTCGTTATACACGATCGCAAAAATTATTAAAAGATATCTGAAACTCGATCTCTATAATAATTAATAATTAACGATTCACAAGCGATTGCTATTTGTCGAAGCAGATATTAACTTCGTGTGATTTATTGTTATATATATATCTTGTTATATACGATCACAAAAATTATTAGAAGATATTTGAAACTCGATCTCTATAACAATTAAAAATTAACGATTCATAAGCAATTGCTATTTATCAAAGCAGATATTAATTTCGTGTGATTTATTGTTATACTAATATACTAATATAAAGTAAGAATAATTACAAAAAGCAGTGAAATTCCACTAAAAAAAACCTCACAAAGGTAAAAAAGATACGCCAAGTATATATCTAAAAAATAATTTATAAAATATTTTTCCTAAATAATAAGAAATAAAAACTAAATATGAAATCAATAGTTAACTAGCCAAGTACTTAGAAGCAATTCAGTTTGTGAGAATTTGTAATTTGAAATAGTATTTGTCATAAAATCAAATTTGTATTTATAGAAATGTTATACACAAATTCTCTGCATAAAATTAAAACGCATTATATTTTTATTAAGAGAAACCTGAGTTTCAAAATAAGTTCAATAGAAATAAGAAAATATAAAAAAATTTTAATTAAAAAACTTGGCGCTGCTAACTTTCAAAGTATATATTAAAACCAACAAACAATAAATTTAATTTAGATCTAAATTTAATTAGAATTATATTTAATTTAGTTATATCACAATAACTGCAATGTGAATGTATTAAAAAATACACTAATTTTAGCATGTTTAGTTTAGCAGCGCCAAGTTTTTTTAATTAAAATTTTTTTATATTTTCTTATTTCTATTGAACTTATTTTGAAACTCAGGTTTCTCTTAATAAAAATATAATGCGTTTTAATTTTATGCAGAGAATTTGTGTATAACATTTCTATAAATACAAATTTGATTTTATGACAAATACTATTTCAAATTACAAATTCTCACAAACTGAATTGCTTCTAAGTACTTGGCTAGTTAACTATTGATTTCATATTTAGTTTTTATTTCTTATTATTTAGGAAAAATATTTTATAAATTATTTTTTAGATATATACTTGGCATATCTTTTTTACCTTTGTGAGGTTTTTTTTAGTGGAATATATGTATACAGAATGTCCCGTCATAAGTGGCAGGACTACTTTTTATCTTTTAAATTAAAAGACATAGCAAAAAACCATAACAAATATGTAAAATTAAATGGCTCAAATTGAACTCTAATCTGAGTATAGTTGTTGTTTACAAAGCTACGTTAAAGAACGAGAAGAGCTATGCATAATTTGTTTATAATTATGTGGATATTTCGATATAATAAAAATTATAAAAATTACAGCGTTATTCAGAAAGAATACAACGATGTAATTATTTGTTATAATTATTTCACAAATTATAGGAATTTTATAGATTTGAAATATTGACGTCTACTTTTTCATTTTCAGCTCTGCGATATGACCAACTGCAGTATGATCAAGTGACAATATGACATATGTCGCCCTTTAATACAGAAATCGGAAGTTGACCATATCACAGAAACGAAAATGAAAATGTTAAACATCGCCTGTGATTTCAAAGCCATAAAATTCGTGCAATTTATGAAATAATTACGTTAAATCATAATCGTTGTATTCGCTTTGAATAACGCTGCAACTTTTATTATATCGAAATATCCACATTATTATAAAAAAATTATGTATACCTTTTCTCGTTCCTTAACAAAAGTAACTTTTGTAAACAACTATAGTCAGAACAAAGTTCAGTTTAGGCCATTTAATTTGATATATATTTGTTGTCCCTTAATTTAAAAGATAAAAGGTGGTCCCTACCACTTATGGCGGTTGTACAGAATGTCCGATAATAACCGTATTACCTCTCGTGTGCAAGTCAAATAGATTTTAAACCGAGTAAGAAAGTCCTCTACTGTTTTGCGATTTTCTAATAATTAATGAAAAATTAATGTCTTTTCTTACCGCACGCTTATACTCATGCAAATTGGTCGATTTTTTAAAATTAATTTTTCATTAATTATTGGAAAATCGCAAAACAGTAGAAGACTTCTACTCGGTTTAGTTTATAATTTAAAAATATATATATAGATATAACAATGTTTATTTTATAAAATTTGTTATTTTAGGATCATTACATGTATCACTAAAAAAATTGGAAACTGAATTGATGATAAAAGTGAATAATTTGATTGATAAAATATTGCTAAGATATATATATATATATATATATATATATATATATATATATATATATTGTAAAGATTAGAACAAAAATATATTTTTTTATTGTTTGAGAATAATTACTTTCAATCTTACATTTCAATACAAATTTGTAAACGTCTGATTAATAATCTCTATATTTAAATACTTCGTCAACAAATCCTAAGTTCTCAGCAACTTTAAATCATATGTGAATATGTTATCATACTGAAAAAATTAAGGTCGAATCAGTAACCAAACTTTTACAAATTTGTAGGTATAAGTTGTATATGTTGAAGGTATAAAATTAAATAAAATTATTTTGACCAAATTCTTCTGAAAATACACATATATATTAAAATAAAAAGCTAGAAACTTGTATTTGTAATAACATAAATCTTATCATAGATAATTATTATTATAAGTAATTAATAAAATTGTGAAATTAATATAAAGCACAAAGTACATCTAAATATCAAATATATACAGAAACATACAAAGTATAAATATTAATAAAATATGTTCATATAATACATTTTATTTGATCTAGTTTTCAAGTTAAAGCGAGTTTTGTTTTCTAAAAAACTATTATTATCTCTATATATTTTATATATTATTATCTATATATATTTTATATTATTATCTCTATATACATATATATTCCATATATTTAAAGAATCTATTCCAATCTTACATTAAGTTTGTAAACGTTTAGTTAATAATCTACTCTATATTTAAAAACTGTATCAACAAATCTATTAAAGTTCTCATCAACTTTAAATCATATCTGAACATGAAAAAATAAAAAGAACAATGACTAGATGTTTACAAACTTGTATTGAAATGTAAAATTAAAAGTAATTATTCTCATAACAATAAAAATATATATTTTTGTTCTAATATTAGCAACATATGTATATATATCTTAGCAATATTTTATTAATCAAATTATTCATTTTTATCATCAATTCCGTCCCCAGTTTTCGTAGTGATACATGCAATGATCCTAAAATAATAAATTTTATAAAATAAACATTGTTATATATATATATATATATATATATATATATACGTGTGTTTGTGTATGTATATATATGTGTGTGTGTGTGTGTTTATGCGTGCACGCATGCACACACACGCACGCACGCACCCACATATATGTACTATTACATTATTGTATTGTTTATATCTTAACAATCAAGTTACTCACTTTTATTATCAGTTGAGTCCCCAACTTTTTTAGCGATACACTCAGTAGTCCTATAATAATATTTTATAAAATAAGCATTGTGCTTGGTATATTGACATTGCAAAAATATTGATGCATGTATACACACACACACATACAATTACACAAATTATTAGATCGTCAATAGATAAAATCTTACCAAAATTTTTCCTTCAGACAGTAACTGTACAGCACTGAAGCACAACAATAAGATATTTCACGTTCTTCTTTCTTCACAACAATAAGAGATACTCTACGTCTTTCTTAATACCAGCTTACCGTCAATATTTTTATATATGTTCTAAACATCAACGGTAAAAACATAGACATAACCATAGAAATAATAAGAAAACACTAAGGGCAAAACTCAAGATCTCAATACGTATAATGGGCTAATCATGGAAAGGCGCGCACAGTATACGCGCAATCGCAGAAACATGTAATATCTACGTATATACAATTATTATGAATCAACCATAAATATATGTATAGATACGCTGATTAGTATGATTAGTATATGTATAGATACGCGTTCAGCAAAACAAACCGCATAATAGCAATCCAACGTGATTGGCTCTTACTTTTAGAGCCAATAAATCAACGTCGAGTGTTGATAAGACGATAACTCATGTTAGCAACTGTTCTGCTGAACGCGGCCAATATAACATGAGCGCGAGTACACAGTACACGTGCGCGGGAAACACGTTTACGAGGGAAAAGGCAGCCATTGGGTCTGTTTTTTATAGCTGAACTGGCTGCACTAGTTCAGAGTTTATCTTTTTCTCTCCCCATTGGAAGGAGAAAGATAAGCTCTGAACTAGTGCAGCCAGTTCAGATATAAAGAACAGACCTATTATTTCCTAATCTTCCGGAGAACAGCGAGGAAATGAAGAAGCTCAAGAAGTAAGTATATAATACGAACCACAAAATTTTTAATAGGTTTAAAAGATACTAACATTGATTAACTGAAATTATAGTTAAATTAGAAACTTATTTCATGTAACTTATGGATTTTACAATAGATGGATTACATACACGTAATTAAGGTTAACCAAAGTTAGTTATTATACTAAAAAGATATTCTACAGATTTTATATTATTAAAGCAATACATTAAATATGTCCATATAATTTAATATGAATTAACCTTTTTCTAGAAACGCAGAGAAAGACCACCAATATTCCACAAATATCAATCAAAATTTAAGAAACGTAGAGGAAGACGAACATAATTTGACAAACATGGAAAAAGATCACCAACATTCCAGAAGCGTAGAGAAAGATGAACAAAATATGGCAGCCAATAAGAAGTAAGTATTTTCACTACACTAAATTTTTAATAGGTAATTTTATTGACATCGGTTAAGTAAAATTATAATTAAATCATATTTACATTAGAACACACTTATCTCTCTACGCTTAATTTAATATACCATATTTACATTAGAACACATTTATCTCTCTATGCATAATTTAATATTCACATTAGAACACATTTATCTCTCTATGCATAATTTAATATATCATATTTACATTAGAACAACACATTTATCTCTTTACGAATTAAGTTATAAAAGCAACACATTTATGTAATCTTATATAAACTAACTTTTTTCCAGAAAAGATATTGAATCCGAAATGGATAAAGAAATGGAACTAAATCATATTGAAAATGTAGAACTAGAATTGTCTCTCACAAGAGCCGAGGTGAAAGCAATGGCTGATCAAAATACGGTTTTAAAAGCACAGCTTGAAAAATTGCGGCGGGAATTAACATCATCAGCAAGAGCTACGGCACCATCACAGTCAACATCGTCTCTCACAAGAGCAGAGATAAAAGCAATGACTGATAAAAATACGATTTTAAAAGCACAAACAACACAACAATTAACATCACCAGCAAGAGCTACGGTACCATCACAGTCAACAGCGGAACCTACGATAGAGGCGATACCATCTCGACTAAAAAGTAAATATACATTTTAATTTAATATATTAAATTTACAAAGTATTATTCTTTATACAATCTTTTACGTTGCTACAAATAGCATAGAAGCTTATTGTTGAAAATAGATAGTATAATAATACTGTAACGGTTCACCTTTCCCGTACGCCGCGGATCAAGGCTCGCCGGTGACAGGATTCGGGAGAAGGGGGAAACTCCAACTTACTTTACCTTCGTATTATCGGTTTAAATAAGTCTATTTATTCAAGCTGTTATTACGAAAGACATTTAACACTGAAAGCTATGCGCGAAGCAACATGCGGGAACGGTGCGCGTACAGAGTTTCACGCGTGAGCAGTTGTTATTCACAAGGCATCGTACAAGCACGGTGCGTACAGAGTTTGCGCGTGGAGCTCGGGAAGCGAGCGTGGCTCAAGCGGCCGTGTTCTGCATTCGCGGTGTTCGCATGCAATTAAACTACGGTTATTATTTGTGGTACAGTACAGATCTTAAACTCTACGGGGTGTCGCGGGGCCTTCACTGTAATTCCAACTGCCTGGCTGTCTTATCCTTAAAAGGACGAGGCGTCGGCGTTCTCGGCGTTCTATCCTTAAAAGGACTGACGCTCTGTAGTAGTTTGAAGGCCGGGTGTGAAGATAGAAACGGCGCGACACTGGCGGAAGTCCTAAGGTCTAACGGACTCTTTAGTTAACAGTCGCGGTATGTACAATGCGGTCTTATAATCTGAACAGGTCGCGGTATATATACAAACGGTGCTAGAATCTATCAGGAGCGGTCTTACAAGTTACGGTATCTGTACAACGGTATTACAAGGTATCAGGTCGCGGTATATGTACAAAGCGGTACTAGAAGCTATTAGAGCGCGGAGACCAAAGCGGTCTTACGATACAAGCGGGTCACGGTATATCTACAAACGGTCTTACGGTAAACGCGGTGCGAACTTATTAACTAGTAGGATGCGCCGTCCCAGCAACCGGGAAGCCCGGCCTAACTACGGGAAGCCCGTAGCCCGGTGTAACGCGAGGTATCAGGGTGCGCCGTCCCAGCAACCGGGAAGCCCGGCCTAACTACGGGAAGCCCGTAGCCTGGTGTAACGCGAGAGGTGGTTCAGGATCCGGAGAGTTGTATGAGACAGGAATCGGGATCGGGAACTGGTAACGCTACGCTCGCCGGAGCGCCTTATATACCGGCGGCCGGCCTCCCACTCACGCGAGTCGGCGCGTGGTGGGAGCGCGTGGTGGGGCGGCCCCACGGTGGGGCCGAAACACGGGTGTGGAAGTTTAGGGGCGCCATAGGCGCCGAGCCTCAGAATTGCGGGCGGCTGGTCGGCCCGCGAGGCTAGTAACGTATCGTTACACCACCCCCTCCTTTAGTGCAAGCGGCGGCTCGTCCGGGGCCGTCCGTGTCGGTCAAACCGGATGAGCCAGCCGCCGGTCGGGGTGGTGGCCCGATATTTGCGCGTGATGTTCGCGCAATGCCAGGGCACCAACACCGCATGTCCGTCACCCAGGGTGACTCTCACGGGCGGTGGTGGCGCCCTGGTTGCCCAAGCCGTGGTGGTCGTGGCGGGCAGGGCCGCTCGGGTGGCGGTTGCGGGGCCGCCGCTTGGGTGGTAGTCGCGGCGGCGCACACGGTCCCACCTCCCCCGGCGGTAGTCCGTTCGGGGGGGGGGGTCATGCTGGTCGAGGACGATGTGGAGGTGCGGGCCGGGACCCCCGCGCCCGGGGCCTCGGAGGCGGCGGACTTGCGAGCATAATCGCCTTGCGGCGTTGGTCCGCGTCCGACCGTTGGACCGAGGTCCCCGACCGCGGAGGCCGACTCGTCCTCCGCTCGTCTGGTTTGTCCGGCGGCTTGGGCGGCGGCTTAGGCCGTTTCGGTTCGTCAGAGCTATCGGATAGCTCGCCAAAAAGCGCTTCGATTTCGGCCTGGTGGCTCATCTTAGCGAGTGATGCTCTCTCGCTAGATTGACCGGTCTTATATAATGTGTCGATGGGTATTTTACTTACGGGTTACGGTTTGCGAGATGCGACGCGCGACGGTGGACGCGCGAACTATTCGGGGCGCATGGTCACGCGTGGGCGCCTCGGGCCCAAGTATTCGAGTTTCCGTCGCGAGATGACGCACGGGTGGCGATCGCTTCGCCCATGTCGCGGCGCGGAACCGATGGGTGTCGTTGGACATTCGGTCCTGGAGCCGATGGGGAATCAGGTCGTGGGAGGGCCGGGGCGGTGTGGTCTCGTGGCCGCTCTGTCGTCCTGGTGGTCTTCTGGCTGCTCAGGTTTCGGGGGAGGTGTTGACTCCGGATGAGTCGCCGACTCAACGAGGCCGCTGTGACAACGGTACCGTACGGGGAAGTACGACGGGCGGACGGGCGCATATGGGAGGGCTTTTGGGGCGCTGGCGGAATTCTCCGGTGGTTGGTCCTCCTCCACTGGGCGCTGTTTGTCGGGGTTCAGTCCTCCGGCTCAGGATGTTCGTCGTCGGTGTCCGTGGCCGGCTTTAAGCCCTGCACATGAATGTGCCGGTGCCACTTCCCTCGGGCGTCGCGGAGGTCCACCACGACCGGCGACACGATCTTCCGGACTTCCAGGGGCCCGATGTACCTGGGCGCCAGCTTGGCGTTGAATGCGCCGCTCTTGCTGGAGAGGGGCCGATCTCTCTTCCAGACTCGCTCGCCCATCTGCGGACGCCAGTCGCGCCGACGCAGATTATAATGGCGTTCCTGTCGTTGGAACGCGCGAGCCAGGTGGATCCGGACTACCTCGAAGGCCTCCTCGAGCCTTTTATGATGTATGTCCGGGCTCGGAGCTGGGGCCGGCGGTCTCCGGTCCTCTGGGTGAGGTCGAGCCAGCTCACGACCGTGCAGGACATAGGCCGGTGTATATCCGGTGGCCTCGTGTTTCGCGGTGTTTATCGCGAATTGCAACGCGACGATCTGTTCGTCCCAGGTTTTATGCCGCTTCCCTACGTACTGGGCGATCATAGTCTTGACCGTGCGGTTTGCGCGTTCTACCGGGTTGCACTGGGGTGCGTACACGGGTGACTTTCGGTGCGTAATCCCGAAGGCGGCGAGGAGGGTCTTGAACCGCTGGGACGTGAACTGGGTCCCGTTATCGGATATCAGCGTCGTCGGGCACCCGTGTCGATAAACTAGACGGTGGGTCACGGCGCGAGCTAGGTTTTCGGCGGTGGCTCGACGCAAGGGGACCATCTCGATCCATTTGCTAAATCGGTCCTGGATCGTTAATAGCCAGGTGTGCCCCTTTGTGGACCTGGGTAGCGGCCCGACCAGATCGACGGCGGCTTGTTGCCAGGGCGCGGTGCAGGCGGTTGCGCGCAGAGTCCCGGCTGGTCGCTGCTGCGAGGCCTTGTGCGCCATGCACGTCGGGCATTTCCGGACGTAACAGGTAATGTCCCGGAACATGCCGGGCCAATAGTACAACGGCGCGACGCGAGCGATGGTTTTCGCGACGCCGAGGTGCCCCGCTGCCGGATCGTCGTGCAGTCGGCTGAGCACGGATGGACGCTGTTCGGTGGGGACGCACTGCTTCCACTGGCCTTCGGTCGGTGTTTCCCCAAAGTCCAAGTTGTGCAGGATGTGCCGGTAGAGTTGGCCGTCCCGGATGTCGTAGTCGGGCAGGTCGGCCGGCCTTGCTTTCACGTCGGCGAGCATACGGCGGTACCAGCGGCACGTCGGTTGTCGCGTAACGGCGTTGGTCTCGGGTGTTCGAGACAGGGCGTCGGCTACTCGGTTAAGGGCCCCTCGGCGGTATCGGATATCGAAGTCGTGCTGTTGAAGTTCGAATATCCATCGCCCTAGACGGCCGATAGGTTCTTCGATCCGCTGAAGCCAGCGGAGGGCCTGGTGGTCGGTCAAGACCGTAAAGCGGTACCCTTCGAGATACTCGCGCATCCGCCGTATGCCCCAAACGACTGCCAGGCACTCCAGCTCGGTAGCGCTGTAGTTACGCTCCGCGGCGTTGAGGGTTCGGCTGGCGTAGGCTATAACTCGCTCTCCCTCGTCAAGGTGCTGGGTTAATACGGCCCCCAGACCGTGTGCGCTGGCGTCGGTTTGGAGGACGAATGGCCTCGCGAAGTCTGGACAGGCTAGGACCGGTGCGGTGGTCAGGGCGTTCTTCAGCCCTCGAAATGCGGCTTCTTCGTGGTCCGTCCACGTCCACTTAACCTTCTTCTGCGTCAGCCGGGTGAGAGGTGCGGCAAGGGTCGAAAAGTCGGCGATGAAGCGCCTATACCACGAGGCCACCCCCAGAAACTGGCGTATTTTCTTCACGGTGGTCGGTGCTGGCCAATTCGCAACGGCGCTTACTTTCTCGGGGTCAGTGCGGATACCCCGGCGGTCGATCACGTGCCCGAGGTAACGGAGGCTCGTCCGGCAGAAGTGGCACTTGTCCGGGTTGAGGCGGAGCCGTGCCTGGCGCAGGCGGCGAAAGACCTCGGATAGATGCCGCAGGTGATCCTCAAACGTACGGCTAGCGATAATAATATCGTCGAGGTATACCAGGACGTGCGGTTCGAGCTCCGGGCCGAGTATCGAGTCGAGCAACCTCTGGAAGGTAGTGGGTGCCGAGTGCAGTCCAAAGGGCATCACCCGAAATTGCATCAGGCCCCGGCCGGGCACGGTAAATGCGGTTGCCGGCCGACTTTGCGGTGTGAGAGGCACCTGCCAATATCCGCTTTTCAGGTCGAGCGTGGATAGGTATTTCGCTCCCCGCAACTTATCTAGCGTGGCCGTGATGTGCGGCAGCGGATAGGCGTCTTTTTCGGATGCGGCGTTTAGTTTCCGATAGTCAACGCAAAATCGGTAGGCCCCTTCCTTCTTTTTGACCAGGACGATTGGAGAGCTCCAGGCGCTAGTTGAGGGCTCGATGATTCCCTCCTTCTCCATCGTTCGTACCTCTTGGTCAATAATGGCCTGCATCGCCGGATTACGTGGGCGATACCGCTGTTTGATGGCGGGTCCGGGCTTTAATCGGATGTGGTGTTGTACCCGATCGGTTGGCCCTCGAACCTTCTCAAACTTTGGTAGTTCGGTCGCTAGAAATCTCTCCAGGCGTTCGGTCTCCTCGGATCTCCCTGCGGTGCTGCCGACGGTTACGACTCCCAGGGTGGTCAGGTTGCCAGTCGATTCTATTGGCGGTGGCGGCGGTGGCAGCGTAATCCGCAATTTGGCCCACAAGTCTATGCCTATCAGCATAGGGCTACTTAAGTTCGGCAGAACGGAGAACTGGTGCCGGATAGTCTCCCCCTGGACGGTGATGGGGAGTGTGAGAACTCTGGTGATGGGGATCCGCGTCCCATCTGCTAAGTTAACGTGTTTAGCCACGGTGTCTGGATGACGTGTGCGGATCTTTAGCCGATTGGCGGTTTCGGCGCTAACAAATGAAACCTCCGATCCGGAATCTAGCAGGGCCCGTATTGTTCTGCGGACGACACGGACCTGTATGTGCGGTCTCGGAGTATATTCTACTCGGATTCGGGCTGGGTACTGGCCGCGACAGTTCCGGCCCGTGAACCGTTTCCCGCCGGGGGGTGACAATCTCGCGTCAAAACCCCGTCTTTCCCACACCGGGAGCAAAACTTTCTCGGCGGTCGGCGGCAATCCTGCCGAGTGTGTCCTCGCTGCTTGCATCTCCAGCAGCAGTCATCTCGGTTGTACGCGGCGGCTGCTACCGTTGGTCCGGGAGTCTTACGCTCTTCCTGCCGACGCAGGTTTTCAATATCCTCAATATCGGTGACTCGGGCGCTGAGCGCGTTGACGTTGGTAATCTCGCCCCTTCGAATGTACAGGCGGTATTCCGGTCGCATATTTGCGTACAGCTGTTCAAGCTGGTCTTGGGGCGTGTAGCCGCCTGCGCGTCGCATGAGCGTCAGCAACTCGGTGGCGAATTGTTGGAACGCCTCCCGTGGTTGCTGCTTCCGCCCCTGGATTGTACCCTTTAGTTGATAGGAGTACTCGCTGGGCAGGTACTGGGCGCGGAAATCTCGACAGAACTCGGCCCACAGGGTCCAGTTATCGCGGCAGTTGCGGTACCACATCAGTGGTTCGCCGCGGAGAAGTTCGGGTAGCCCCAAGAGCAACTGCTCATCGGTGTAGCTGTATCCTCGTTTCAGCTCGTCGATGCGTTCCAGGAACGCCACCGGGTCCTTCCCGTCGAAGTGGCACCCCCACTTCCGTATTTGATTCATGGACTTAGCCGGATCGATGGTGGTTGCTCCGGTCGTGCCGGCGGTCATGCCTTCGTTTGTTAGTGGCATCTTCGTATCTTCGGGGGTCGTGGGGCGGGACGCGAAAAGAGTTGGGTTATCGGTAACAAAGTGTCGGAGCTGTCGGCGGAGCTCGTCAAGGGTGCCTACGGTTTCGAGTCCGTGCGAGGTCAGTAATTTAATTATCGCGTCTTTCTTTAATTTATTTACCCACGCGGGCATCTAGGTAGGTTGAGCGAGCTGGAGTCTCCACTAGGCTAGTCAAGTCCCTGTTCGGGCGCCATGTAACGGTTCACCTTTCCCGTACGCCGCGGATCAAGGCTCGCCAGTGCCAGGATTCGGGAGAAGGGGGAAACTCCAACTTACTTTACCTTCGTATTATCGGTTTAAATAAGTCTATTTATTCAAGCTGTTATTACGAAAGACATTTAACACTGAAAGCTATGCGCGAAGCAACATGCGGGAACGGTGCGCGTACAGAGTTTCACGCGTGAGCAGTTGTTATTCACAAGGCATCGTACAAGCACGGTGCGTACAGAGTTTGCGCGTGGAGCTCGGGAAGCGAGCGTGGCTCAAGCGGCCGTGTTCTGCATTCGCGGTGTTCGCATGCAATTAAACTACGGTTATTATTTGTGGTACAGTACAGATCTTAAACTCTACGGGGTGTCGCGGGGCCTTCACTGCAATTCCAACTGCCTGGCTGCCTTATCCTTAAAAGGACGAGGCGTCGGCGTTCTCGGCGTTCTATCCTTAAAAGGACTGACGCTCTGTAGTAGTTTGAAGGCCGGGTGTGAAGATAGAAACGGCGCGACACTGGCGGAAATCCTAAGGTCTAACGGACTCTTTAGTTAACAGTCGCGGTATGTACAATGCGGTCTTATGATCTGAACAGGTCGCGGTATATATACAAACGGTGCTAGAATCTATCAGGAGCGGTCTTACAAGTTACGGTATCTGTACAACGGTATTACAAGGTATCAGGTCGCGGTATATGTACAAAGCGGTACTACAAGCTATTAGAGCGCGGAGACCAAAGCGGTCTTACGATACAAGCGGGTCACGGTATATCTACAAACGGTCTTACGGTAAACGCGGTGCGAACTTATTAACTAGTAGGATGCGCCGTCCCAGCAACCGGGAAGCCCGGCCTAACTACGGGAAGCCCGTAGCCTGGTGTAACGCGAGGTGTCAGGATGCGTCGTCCCAGCAACCGAGAAGCCCGGCCTAACTACGGGAAGCCCGTAGCCTGGTGTAACGCGGGATATCAGGATGCGCCGTCCCGGCAACCGGGAAGCCCGGCCTAACTACGGGAAGCCCGTAGCCCGGTGTAACGCGAGGTATCAGGGTGCGTCGTCCCAGCAACCGGGAAGCCCGGCCTAACTACGGGAAGCCCGTAGCCTGGTGTAACGCGAGAGGTGGTTCAGGATCCGGAGAGTTGTATGAGACAGGAATCGGGATCGGGAACTGGTAACGCTACGCTCGCCGGAGCGCCTTATATACCGGCGGCCGGCCTCCCACTCACGCGAGTCGGCGCGTGGTGGGAGCGCGTGGTGGGGCGGCCCCACGGTGGGGCCGAAACACGGGTGTGGAAGTTTAGGGGCGCCATAGGCGCCGAGCCTCAGAATTGCGGGCGGCTGGTCGGCCCGCGAGGCTAGTAACGTATCGTTACAATACTTAAAACAATCACTTCTTTGTTCCAGTTATACAACAACCACGCAGATGGGCCAGAGCAGGACGCGGAGGCCGTGGAAGTCGTGCAAATCGTGGAGGCCGTGGAAATCGTGGAGGTCGTGGTGGGCATGGAGGACGTGGAGGACGCAATCATATTCATCAAAATATTTTTAATATATATTAATATATCTTTGTTTAAGAACAGATTTTTTATAACAAATGTGATATTACATATAAGATATATGAAAATATGATGTTACATATATAAAAAGATGTATATATGTATAAAATGTTACATATATATGTATAAGATATTATATATATATATATATATATATATATATATATATATATATATATATATATATTTAAAAATAAAAAAATAATATATCGATATTAATATAAAATAAATTTTATTTAATATGTATGTATATGTATTTCACATATCTCTCCTTTAATAATGCATTATAAGCTAAAAACGTCAATAATCTATCTACAGTTTCATTAGAATAAGCATTGCTCTAATTATATATACATCATTTATCATATATATATATATATATATATATATATATATATATATATTTATTTATTTATTTATTTATTTATAATTAACAATGCTTATTCTAATAAAATTTGTTATTTGAGATTACTGTTTGTGTACCACTGGAAAAAAGTTTGAAATATTTGATTGTATCAATTGATTGATCGTAAATAATTAATAATTGCAATACACACCCGTACGCATACACGCACACATAAATATATATATATGATAACTTTATATACAGGGTGTCCCAAAGCACCCTTGACAATGCTCGTGAGCACGTAGAGCACAGTCAACTGAACAGAAAAGACCTGTACCATTTTTTTCTATAACGCTTAATAAAGGAGTTATTATTGAGTAAAGTCTGGTCAATCAGCGCCGACTTTTAGCCGGACGCACATCAGTGAGCCGCCCGTCTGTTAGTGTGTGTCGCCGTAGCGACGGAGCGCTCACGCACACTACCAGGCGCGCGGCTAAAGGTCGGCGCTGATTGGCCAGACTTTACTCAATAATAACTCCTTTATTAAGCGTTATAGAAAAAAATGGTACAGGACTTTTCTGTTCAGTTTGCTGCGCTCTACCTGCTCACAAGCGTTGTCAAGGGTGCTTTGGGACACCCTGTATAATTAGGACAATGCTTATTCTAATAAAATTTTATTGATGTTTTTAGGTTACTGTGTATTACTCTAAAGGAGAGACATATATGTATAAATATATATACATACGTATTAAATAAAATTTATTTTAGATTAGTAATGATATATTAATATTTTTTTATTTTTTGTATATGTATATTATTTCTTATACATATATATGTAACATTTTATACATATATACATCTTTTCATATATGTAACATCATATTTTCATATCTTTATAAGTAACATCACAATTTTGTTATAAAAAATCTAATCTTAAACAAAGATATATTAATATATATTAAAAATATTTTGACGAATATGATTGAGTCCTCCACGTCCTCCACGGCCACCACGGCCTCCACAATTTCCATTACCTCCACGGCCTCCGCATCCTGCTCTGGCCCATCTGCGTGGTTGTTGTATAACTGGAACAAAAAAGTGATTGTTTTAAGTATTATTATACTATCTATTTTGAACAACAAGCTTCTACGCTATTTGTAGCAACGTAAAAGATTGTATAAAGAATAATACTTTTTAAATTTAACATATTAAATTAAAATGTATATTTACTTTTTGGTCGAGATGCTATAGCCTCTATCGTAAGTTCCGCTGTTGACTGTGATGGTACCGTAGCTTTTGCTGGTGATGTTAATTGTTGTGTTGTTTGTGCTTTTAAAATCGTATTTTTATCAGTCATTGCTTTTATCTCTGCTCTTGTGAGAGACGATGTTGATTGTGATGGTGCCATAGCTCTTGCTGATGATGTTAATTCCCGCCGCAATTTTTCAAGCTGTGCTTTTAAAGCCGTATTTTGATCAGCCATTGCTTTCACCTCGGCTCTTGTGAGAGACAATTCTAGTTCTACATTTTCAATGTGATTAATTCTATTCCTTTAACCATTTCGGATCCAATATCTTTTCTGGAAAAAAGTTAATTTATATAAGATTACATAAATGTGTTGCTTTTATCACTTAATGCGTAGAGAGATAAATGTCTTGTTCTCATGTAAATATGATATATTAAATTATGCGTAGAGAGATAAATGTGTTGTTCTAATGTAAATATGAATATATTAAATTATGCGTAGAGAGATAAATGTGTTGTTCTAATGTAAATATGAAAAATATATTAAATTATGCGTAGAGAGATAAATGTGTTCTAATGTAAATATGATATATTAAATTAAGCGTAGAGAGATAAGTGTGTTCTAATGTAAATATGATTTAATTGTAATTTTACTTAATCGATGTCAATAAAATTATCTACTAAAAATTTAGTGTAGTGAAAATACTTACTTCTTATTGGCTGCCATATTTTGTTCGTCTTTCTCTACGCTCCTGGAACGTTGATGATCTTTTTCCATGTTTGTCAAATTACTTAAATATTGATCGATATTTGTGGAATGTTGATAGTCTTTTTCTGTGCTTCTGAAAAAAATTTAATTCATATTAAATTATATAGACCGAAATGTATTGCTTTAACTAATGTAAATATGATTATGCGTAGATTGTGAGATAAGTGTGTTCTAATGTAAATATGATTTAATTATAATTTTACTTAACCGATGTCAATAAAATTACCTATTAAAAATTTAGTGTAGTGAAGATACTTACTTCTTATTGGCTGCCATATTTTGTTCATCTTTCTCTATGCTTCTGGAATGTTGGTGATCTTTTTCCATGTTTGTCAAATTATGTTCGTCTTCCTCTACGTTTCTTAAATTTTGATCGATATTTGTGGAATATTGGTGGTCTTTCTCTGCATTTCTAGAAAAAGGTTAATTCATACATATTAAATTATATGGACATATTTAATGTATTGCTTTAATAATATAAAAACTGTAGAATATCTTTGTAGTAATAACTAACATTGGTTAACCTTGATTATGTGTATGTAATCTACTTTAATCTATTGTAATTCATAAGTTAACGAAATAAATTTCTAATTTAACTATAATTTTAGTTAATCAATGTTAGTATTTTTTAACCTATTATATATATTATTATATACTTACTTCTTACGCTTCTTCATACCCTGCCGAAAATGGTCGATTAAGACGGATTTAAAAAAATGTAATCTGAATCGATCGGGATTTCTGCACCGAAAATGCGGTATTAAAACCGATTGAAAATAGTCAAATCGAATTTAGTACCCTTCAGGCGAGATTAATGTTGGATGATATATCTCCACCTCAATCCGAAATTATACGATTTCATAAAGTTATAATTAAACCTGTTTTAATGCAATTGAATTGGAACTTACCATAGTCAATCCATAGGTAAAAATAATCCCTTTTAATAAAAAATTTTATCATTTCGCAGATGAAAAGTAAATTGATTTTATGTAGTGTGAAGTCGGATTTGCTGTTATCATGAGTCACAATCAATTATTGAATTGGTGTTTCTACAATTGAAACGGACTCAGTTGTTAAAAACAAATATACGATTTCTCCGCAGAGGGTCCGCCTTATATACCCGCTTGACCGCTTTCTACTTCCAGGTTGGCTCGCTCGACCTTCGCCGCGTAGCGGCGCCGCCCGGAATTACGCGCGGACGCGTGGGCCGCCAAGTTGCGGGTCGCACTATTGTATCGCGGATTGTGTTTAATGTGACGACCTACGGCAGCCACAATATCCATTCGATTATTCGTGTTTATTTGGATTGACAACAATATGGATTAGAATGTAATAATTTTAGATTGGAAATAATCCGCGAAAGCGATATTAAAACCGATTATAGTTCGTTCGGAATTAAAATCGATTACTTTTTAATCCGGGCGCGGATTGAACCGATTAAAACCGATTAAAACCGATTAAAACGGATTATGTTTTAATCGGTTTTAATCGACTCTTTTCGGCAGGGTAGCAGTGATGCCAGAATTGAGACGCGAGCAACATGCAACCGAGGTGGAGAGGATAACACACACAAGCGCAAACAGCGTACGTGTGAGCTCGGCGCTTCGGCTAGCTTCGGATAACAGAAGAGGACAGATGTACTGTTTTCTGTCTCTCTCCTTCCTACCGAGCCGGCAACGATACGGGCGACGGGAGACGGGCGACGGGCGACGAGCGACGGGCGACGGGCGATGTGCTCGTTTCTCGATTCTTGATGCATGACAGCGTTAAATGTTTTTTTTACAGCCTATTAATGTGTTATATATTAAATGTTTTCTTTCAACCTTCTTCTTTAATATGTTTTAAATTAAATGATTTTTTACGCTTTTGATAATATATATTTATATCAGAGTTATAAGAGAGAGCATTATTAAATGAAGACAATACTCTGCTTTAATTTTTTTTTGGATTTATGTATACTGCATCTAAAAGTATTCGAGTAAAATACTCGAAGATTGAACATAATATTAATCAAAAATCCAAGTAAAATGGCAAAAGAGCCACGCGCAGTTTTTTGGGCGCAAAAATATAATAAATAATTAATTAAAATCAAAAAAAAATCCAAAATAATTGGAAATTAAAAAAATTAGAGAATTTCTTTAATTACAATCAGAGACATATGGTGGATCAAGATCATGCTGAGGCTACGGTGCAATTTCTCGTTTATATTACCTCTGAACGCTATGTCTCTCTGGCAATCGCACTGCATCCATGAGCGGATTCACATCGCTCTGGAGTCGTATGTACTGTGTTAGAGTGACGTAAGGTGCGAGTCTGAATAGCTCATTAAGCAGTTGCCCGGAAGCGAAGACTCGGTTCGATTCCCGATTCAGCCACTTGTACTCGCATATTTTTTCAGCCGCATGTTTTTTCTACAATTATTTGTCGGCTGAGAAGTATGTAACTGCCTACACAGACACGACAGTGCCGCTGCCACGGAGAGAGATGGATGCTTGGTTCGTGCCTCTTCCCGCCTTAAATCCCCCCACGCTTCACTCATTGAATTATATTTCAATAAGGTCGAAGAATTACTTAAAGACAATAATACGTATAATATTGTTAAAAAAGATCCTACTAATAGGCTTTCTTCACAACTACGGGATTTGCTCAAGAGATGGAAAGATGCAGATTTCATATCACCCTCAACTTATAGATTTCTCTATTTTAGTGACGGGATCTTACCGAGAGCATACGGACTCCCTAAGATTCACAAACCTAACTGTCCTTTCCGCTTAATTGTCTCCTCACTTAATAGTCCCTTATACAATTTGGCCTCCTTTATTCATCGCATATTACTTAAAAGCTTTCCCATTGCACATAGTCACATTAACAATAGTTTTGAACTTGTGAAGAAACTTTCTGACATAAGTATCAACAATGATTTTCTTCTCATTTCCTTAGACGCCGTTTCCTTATTCACAAACATTCCTACTGATATAGCGATTGATAGCATCTCTTCTCGATGGAATTACATCTCTAATAATTGCAACATATCACATTATGAATTCATTACTGCGGTTAGACTGATATTGGATTCCACTTTTTTTACTTTCAATGGATTAATTTATAAACAAACTTTCGGTACTCCTATGGGTTCCCCATTGTCCCCCATTATCGCGGACATAGTACTTCAGGATCTGGAATCTAAAGCTCTTGAGTCTCTGAATTATACCCCCCCATTTTTTGTCAGATATGTTGATGACATTGCAATGGCGGCTCCCTCTTCCCTCCTCAACCACACTCTAGACACTTTCAATACATTCCACCCACGTCTACAATTCACAATTGAGATTGGAGAGGAAAACCGACTTAATTTCTTGGACATTACTATGATCCTGAATGATAACCACCTGACCTTTGACTGGTACCACAAGCCTACCTTTTCGGGGAGATATTTACATTTCCTTTCGAATCACCCTCTTTGTCAGAAGAGGGGTACTGTGATCGGTTTGACCGACAGAGTGTTTCGGTTGTCTCACCCGTTGTTTCATCGAAAAAATTTTGAATTAATCATTAGGATTTTGATGGATAATGGCTATCCCCTCAGGTTCATTTTTGATGTCGTTCGTGAACGCCTGAAAACTCTTGTGCATAACGATTCTAATTTTGACAGCGATAAACATACTGAAGATTCTGAGAGAGTTTCTTACTTTACGATACCTTACGTTCCTTCAATATCCGAACAATTTAAAAACATAACTAAAGACCTTAATGTGAAACTCTCATATCGTAGTCTTAACAAAATGAATAAGTTTATTAAGGTGCACAAAGACTCCTGCCCACAATCGACCCGCAGCAATGTTGTTTACAAAATTAATTGTGATAATTGCGATGCGTCATATGTGGGACAGACTAAGAGACAATTACACACGAGGATAGCGGAACACAAGAATCATATTCGAAATACGACAAATCACTCTGTTATAACCGATCACAGAATTTCTCTTAATCATGACTTTAAGTGGGACAAAATAGAAATACTTGATAATGAACCACATTTACATAAGCGATTGATCTCCGAAGTAATACACATTAAGCGACAAAAAGACAGTTTAAATCTACAAACAGACACCGAATGTCTCCCAGAGGCATATTTAACAGTCTTAGACAAGCTCTCTAAAATTTAATTTTCTGTAGTTCTCCTTTTCACACTTTACATTTTATTTGCATTTTCGCGTTTTACCATATTTGACAACGGTCATTGTTTTTTATTATCGTATATTTCATAGTAAATTTTATGTTTATTTTATAATTATCTTACTGTACTTGACAATCTTTTAAATGTTATTTATTTATTTATCTATTTAATTTAACTCATTTGACAAACATCTTTTTAATAACGACAAATTTGTTTTTATTTTATTTTTGGATAGTGTGTCTGGACTGTTTTATATATATTTATTGACTTATTACTTTTTATACTACAGACAATGTCAGCGGTCATTGTTTTTTATTATCATATATTTCATAGTAATTTTTATGTTTATTTTATAATTATTTTACTGTACTTGACAATCCTTTAAATGTTATTTATTTATTTATCTATTTAATATAACTTTGACAAACATCTCTTTTACAACGACAAAATTTGTTTTTATTTTATTTTTTGGATAGTGTGTCTGGACTGTTTTATATATATTTATTTATTTATTACTTTGATTTTATACTATAGACAATGCTGATATTGTTTTTCATTTTACTGTTTTGACAATCTTTAATTTTTTTGTATCGTTGTTTACCGCTATTGATAATATTTGTTTTTATCATCTCACCTTTTTCGCCGAACAATACTTCTCATTACTCTGTGGTTAGTTAGTGAGTTTGGTTAAGATTGTGCGATACTGAAAGATTTGTACTGTCGACTTGTGCGTTGCGTCTCTTTTATGTAAGTCTTACTACTGTAATTTCCGACACGGACCTCTCTCTCTTTTCGTTTTTTGACACAAACCATTCCGCTCATATTACAGACACAATTATTAACGTATCACCATGCTCGTGGATTCATGCTTAAAGAATCGAGGTTTCTGCCCCGAAAGAACATGGACTGCATGGAAAATGGCTTTTGCCCTTTGGAGCGACATGAGGGATTACGCCTTCTAGCGTCGGTTATCATGTAACTTTGCGCTTTAATTGTTTAAGACTCTTTTTGTATACCGTATTTAATGTTGATTTTATTATTGTTTGCGCTGATGATGGCCAAAAAAAGGGCCGAAACGTCCGCCTTTCGCGAATTTTGTAATTAAAGAAATTCTCTAATTTTTTAATTCAATTTTTGATTTAAATTATATATTTTTGCGCCCAAAAAACTGCGCGTGGCTCTTTTGCCATTTTACTTGGATTTTTGATTTTTAATCGTTTAAGAGCCTTACTTTTATATCTTTATAATATTAATCATTTCATATTCTACATACCGAGAAAAAAAATAATTTGATAGTAAAAAATGTTATTTGATTCGAGAAAAATATTTATTCGGTGAATTTTAATAACGTTTTTGTTTATTGTTAAATCTTTCAGTTTCTTAAGTATAATATACTTATTTAGTAAATATAATAAATATTAAATATATTTTTCTTATCAAAAACAATATCTAGATTATTAAAAAATATTATTTAAATGAAGAGAAATTATACAAAGATAAAAAATGAATATTGTTAGAACAAATCAAATAATTTTTGTTAATAATATACTGAAAGAATAAAAATATATATATTATGCCAGCACTTTTATATATTTAAATAAAAAAATATGTATTAATTAAAGCAGTATTGTTTTAATGTAATAATGTATTTTCTTATAACTCTGGTATAAATATATAGTATCAAAAGGCTGTAAATATATTTTTAAATTGGAGAAATAATATTTGCAATTGTAAATATATTTACAAAGCATTGGGGTTTAACTCAATAAAATAAATAATAAATTTTGGAAATAGTTACAAATTTCATTTATACAACTCGAGATATATAATTTATATGAGAATTAAACTCCTACTTTTTGTGCTTCAAACAAACAGTTTACATATATTTATCGTGCTCAATTCAATCAGTTTAATATTCTGAATCTTGTGTTGGGCTTATATCAGATATAATCAGAAATTAAACTGATTGAACACTACTACGCTTTAAGTCTTATATTACTAGCCAAACCTTGCAGACTTTATATCCATTTGTAAGAATGCGAGAAAATACATCATCTAACGAAGAAATTAGTAAATCGCTCACATATTTAAATGAAATGAATTGATTTTTCATAACAAAAAATCTAATTGTCTAAAATACATATTTGATTAAATATTATATATGATATACTAATATTATATATTAGTATTATGTATTTAGGATGGCTTTACATAATGAATGGTGCTTTTCCACACCACCCATGTGGTATCACCAATGGCGCGTTCGGTTTTTTAAAGTGGACCTTCGCCTGGAGCCCTATTATACCACTGTATGTTATATATTATATTGTACCTGAGGGCAAGAAGGATATGATATGGATAGGAAATGATAAAAATGTGGGGTAAAAATAATTAATCCCAGAATTATTTATATTTATTTTTTATTATTTTAAATTTTATTATTTTTTAATATTTTATATAAAAGTTTTTTATAATGGTGGGGCCACTGCGGCCTCTGCCTCTGCCTCTTCCGCGGCCGCCTCCAGGGCCGCCTCTATCAGCCCAGCCACCTCCAGGGCCGTCTCTACCGGCCCGGCCGCCACGTACGACCCATCCTCTGCCCCCTCGCTGGTTGTACCAGCGAGCTCGCGATTTACCGCTACCTCTTTTTTTTTCTTTGTCTGAAAAATAAACATGTACATTGATAAATAATAAATAAATTACAATAATCATGCATATAAATTGATAAGTTAATAAAAAATAATTTACCATTTTTATTATTTTGCGGTGGCTGCTGTTGCGGCTGTGGCTGCTGCTCCTGCATTTGCTGCTGCTGCATCAAATATTGCAGCTGTTGCTGCAGTTGTTGCTGCATTTCAGCTTGCATTTTTTGTTGATGCAACAATTGTTGCATCAACTGCTGCATGCTGCCTCCTTCGTTTTGCAGCACGAATTGCATTTCTTCATTAATTTCTTCTACAAAATATAAGATATGTAAATAAAACTTCGATAAATAGATTATTATGTATAATTAAAAAGAAGAAAGAAACTGAAACTGAAACTTAAACTTTTATAACAGATACAAATAATAATAATTTAATTTACTACTTACGAGACATGATACGTTTTATCGCAGCGATGTTCCTCAGTGAACTGAAGTACTCGGCACTTTTTTATTTGTTTCGTACGCCGTGCATTTGTTTAATATGCTGTCTGTTGTTTCACGGCGCTTCTGTGAGATAATCTTGTTGCCTTGTACTCTTGTACTTGCGAGTCAACGTATTTTTTGATACGTGTCTTGTGAAATCTTGATATCTAAGAAACTGAATCAATTCTGATTGTGAGTCCCTATTGTTTATTGTTTATCTTTTATTTTACTCATTCTTCTGTAATTCTTTGTTTCTGCCTATCTTTTGCTGTATATAAAAATGTGTGAGGAATTAAGAAAAAAATCTAAGCGAAGCTTTTCAGAAGCTTGGCTTAGTGATGATAGAATAAAATCTTGGATACGTAAAGTATCTTCTGATGATAGTTTTTATCATTGCATTATATGTAATAAAAATATTTCGTGCAACACACATGTTTTAAGACATGCGGATTCTGCGTGCCACAAAAATAATATGAAAGAAAGTACATCATTATTATTAAATGCTGACAATAAGAGTTTAAATAAAAAATTAACAGAAAAACATAAATTTAAACAACAATGGCTAGAGATCGAATTATTTAAGCCATGGCTACGCGAAGTGTCACATGACAAAAATTCGTTTTTTTGCTCATTTTGTGATAAATCTATGGTTGGTGGTTTATCACAAATTTATCGTCACGCAGAATCAATAGCACACATAGAAATATGTAAAAATAATAAAACAGAAACAAAGAATACGGACGAAAGTATCAACATGACGGACGAATCACTTTTGTCATTTGAAGAGCGAAAGAAATCAGCAGAAATTCGATATGCCGCGTTAATTGCTGATAAGAATATTTCGCATCAAACGGCAAAAGAAATTCTTAGTTTTTTCCAAGAAGTAGGAAAAGATCCTAACGTATTGAAAAGTATGAGCATGGGTCGAACAAAATGTAAAAGTATAATTTCAAATGTATTGTGTCCGGTTGAGACGGCCCGTGTGGTTAACAGCATTCAAAATACGAAATTTACAATTTTTATTGACGAAACGTCTGATATTAGTAATGAAAAATGGATGACGTTTCTTGTTCGATATGTTGATCCTGAAACATTAGATATTCGCACGCAATTAGTTAAATTAATTAATATTGATGCGAGAAATAGCAGCGCGGAAAAATTATTTAATGCATTCAAATGTGAAATGTGGAAATTAAACATTCCATTTTTAAATATCGTTGCCCTATCATGCGACAATGCGTCTGTCATGGTAGGAAAACATCTATCGTTCAAAAAAAAGTTAGAAGAAGTTTGTAAACATTTATTAACATTTTCATGTCCATGCCATTCCGCTGCATTGGCTGCACATGCTGCATGTGCAAAAATACCGGAATATTGTGAAGAATTTTTAAAAAAGATGGCGAATTATATTAACAGTAGTCCCAAGCGTGCTGCTATTTATCAAGATTTTAGAGAATGTTTTCAGGAAACAAATCATAAAATTTTAAAGTTGTCTGATACACGGTGGCTCTCTCGCCATTCATGTGTTGAAAGACATCTTGAGTTGTGGGATACTACCAAGCTTTTTTTGACCGAAATGGTCGTAAGTGAAAAATCAAAGTCAGGAGAAAATTTATTATCTATAATGCAAAATCTTGATGTAAAAGCATATTTGCTATTTTTAAAACATATTTTGAATTTTTTTAATTCTTTCAATGCATTTTTCCAAGCTCTGGAAACAAGAATTCATTTATTGCAGCCAAAATCTGTAGAGCTTTTAATAACAGTTTGTAAACACTTTTTGAAACCAGAGCTTCTAAAATATGTATGTAATGATGATTTTAAATTTTCTGAAAAAGAAAACCAAAAATCTTTAAATAATATAAATGTAGGATTTGAATGTGAAGAATATCTCGAGAGTTTAATGAAAGAAGGACACGCAGACATAATTGGAAATGTTCGAGATAATTGTCTGCAATTTTACGTGACTGCTGCCGAGAAGATTAGTAAAAGACTGCCCATTAAAGATAAATTTTTATATAAATTAAAGGTTTTTCAATTAAACGCAGCATTATGTAGCATCGATAGAGAAACATCATTTAATGATGTTTCTTTTATCGCTCAAACCCTCGGTGGTTTTGACGAGAATGCATTAAAAAAAGAGTGGCATGCTTTACATCTCGATTTTACAATAGCAGAAAAAGAACATTTTTCTAAATTAAACTTTGATGAGATGTGGAAAGAAATTTTAAAACGTAAATATCCCAACCTGAAGTCTCTTTTGAATGCTATAAGATCACTTCCAAATTCAAATGCTGACCCAGAAAGAATGTTTTCTTTTCTATCTGATATAAAAACAAAAAAACGAAATAAACTTTCGCCCGCGTGTATAAATGCCATTTGTGTATTAAAATCAGCACTAAAAACGAGAAAACAACCTGTTCTAGACATGGAGATTAATGAAAAGCATTTATCTCTCATGTCATCGGAAAAATTATATTCTACTTGTCCTAAGAAAATGAACAGTCTTACATTATATGCTGCTGACATTGATAACATTGCTGATCCGTCATCGGTTAATGATATGTAATAATAATGTTGAAAATAAAATAAAAAGTATCTTGTCTTTAAAAGACATCACACTTGTAAAAAACAAGTGTGTAAAAAATATCTTGTCTGTAAAAGACATCACATTTTTAAAATACAAGTGTGTAAAAAATATCTTGTCTTTAAAAGACATCACACTTGTAAAAAACAAGTGTGTAAAAAATATCTTGTCTGTAAAAGACATCACATTTTTAAAATACAAGTGTGTAAAAAATATCTTGTCTTTAAAAGACATCACACTTGTAAAAAACAAGTGTGTAAAAAATATCTTGTCTGTAAAAGACATCACACTTGTAAAAAACAAGTGTGTAAAAAATATCTTGTCTGTAAAAGACATCACATTTTTAAAATACAAGTGTGTAAAAAATATCTTATCTATAAAAGACATCACAATTGTAAATGAAAGATACAATATAATATATAACATACAGTGGTATAATAGGGCTCCAGGCGAAGGTCCACTTTAAAAAACCGAACGCGCCATTGGTGATACCCCATGGGTGGTGTGGAAAAGCACCATTCATTATGTAAAGCCATCCTAAATACATAATACTAATATATAATATTAGTATATAATATATAATATTTAATCAAATATGTATTTTAGACAATTAGATTTTTTGTTATGAAAAATCAATTCATTTCATTTAAATATGTGAGCGATTTACTAATTTCTTCGTTAGATGATGTATTTTCTCGCATTCTTACAAATGGATATAAAGTCTGCAAGGTTTGGCTAGTAATATAAGACTTAAAGCGTAGTAGTGTTCAATCAGTTTAATTTCTGATTATATCTGATATAAGCCCAACACAAGATTCAGAATATTAAACTGATTGAATTGAGCACGATAAATATATGTAAACTGTTTGTTTGAAGCACAAAAAGTAGGAGTTTAATTCTCATATAAATTATATATCTCGAGTTGTATAAATGAAATTTGTAACTATTTCCAAAATTTATTATTTATTTTATTGAGTTAAACCCCAATGCTTTGTAAATATATTTACAATTGCAAATATTATTTCTCCAATTTAAAAATATATTTACAGCCTTTTGATACTATATATTTATACCAGAGTTATAAGAAAATACATTATTACATTAAAACAATACTGCTTTAATTAATACATATTTTTTTATTTAAATATATAAAAGTGCTGGCATAATATATATATTTTTATTCTTTCAGTATATTATTAACAAAAATTATTTGATTTGTTCTAACAATATTCATTTTTTATCTTTGTATAATTTCTCTTCATTTAAATAATATTTTTTAATAATCTAGATATTGTTTTTGATAAGAAAAATA
This sequence comes from Formica selysi, assembly GCA_009859135.1. Taxonomy (NCBI): domain Eukaryota; kingdom Metazoa; phylum Arthropoda; class Insecta; order Hymenoptera; family Formicidae; genus Formica; species Formica selysi. Next base: position 144,645 of record WHNR01000113.1, on the reverse strand, counting down.
TATTTAATATTTATTATATTTACTAAATAAGTATATTATACTTAAGAAACTGAAAGATTTAACAATAAACAAAAACGTTATTAAAATTCACCGAATAAATATTTTTCTCGAATCAAATAACATTTTTTACTATCAAATTATTTTTTTTCTCGGTATGTAGAATATGAAATGATTAATATTATGTTCAATCTTCGAGTATTTTACTCGAATACTTTTATATGCAGTATACATAAACCCCCCAAAAAAATTAAAGCAGAGTATTGTCTTCATTTAATAATGCTCTCTCTTATAACTCTGATATAAATATATATTATCAAAAGCGTAAAAAATCATTTAATTTAAAACATATTAAAGAAGAAGGTTGAAAGAAAACATTTAATATATAACACATTAATAGGCTGTAAAAAAAACATTTAACGCTGTCATGCATCAAGAATCGAGAAACGAGCAACATCGCCCGTCGCCCGTCGCCCGTCTCCCGTCGCCCGTATCGTTGCCTGCTCGGTAGGAAGGAGAGAGACAGAAAACAGTACATCTGTCCTCTTCTGTTATCCGAAGCTAGCCGAAGCGCCGAGCTCACACGTACGCTGTTTGCGCTTGTGTGTGTTATCCCCTCCACCTCGGTTGCATGTTGCTCGCGTCTCAATTCTGGCATCACTGCAGGGTAGTCCTGTTCTTTGGTCTTTGGAAGATCGGGAGATAATGGCTGCCTTTTCCATCACGCACGTGTTTTTCGTGCACATGTATCCCGCGCACATGCATATTCTATATCTATTGATATTTATTACCGACAGTAATAAAAATGGTAATTGTGCTCGCAGTATCATGCATTATCGATAACTTTAAATTTTCAACTAACGCCGTCTTGCGTGTAAAGCTAGAAAAGTACATTTTCATGTGGTCGACGACGACGACGACGACGACGTCGACGTTTCTTAAGTGAGAATTTCCACATTGTGACTTTACGTCATAATATAGTCGTTCACGACACATGTAGAGTGAAAATAAAGATATTTTCGTTATATAATTAATACCCAAGCTATCGATTAAGCCTAGTAAGATCTCAATCAGTCCAGCCGTTATTGAAATCTGATAATTTCAGTTACTCTCAACTGACCGGCTCGCGTGAAGATACACGGTACGTCTTTGCTGTTGCTGCGCGTGACTTGGCGCGAGACTACCGTGTCTCTTGATAGCTGCAGTCTTTTGTTCAACAAGGTTTTTTTTAGTTACTTGGAATTATTCAAGGTGGTGCCAATGACTAACAATTACCATTATAATAAAATTATTAATTATTATGTAATGTTAAATTTAAAAAATCGTTTTATTAATAAAAACATGAAATTCATCATGTTTTAAACTCATTTCGTCCTCCAAACATACTATTACAACTTTTGTAGCACATATATCATTTTTTTCCAGCTCAAACAATAAATGCAATAACTTTGTATTATTTATATTTTTTAGTCATTAACAATTCATCTAATTGTTTAAATGAGACGTATAAGGTCTCAAACGATGCAGAAAAGCAAGGCACACATGTTAAAAAAAGAAAAGCCCTCTAGGCCGATTTTTGTGGAAAATACGCTTTAAAAACCAATGTTGATAGTGTAGAAAGTTTGATACAAGGGTATTCAAATGTTTAACGAGCCGGGGGCACGGGTTCCCGTTGTCCGATCGAGCTGAAATTTGGGAGGGATTATTTTTTTGTGGATTGGAAACATTCTGCGGGATGCCGCAGAAAAAATTCGAAAATCGAAAAATAAGGACCACCCTAATATATATATATATATATATATATATATATATATATATATATATATATATATATATATACATACTCTCAATATTCAAATATGTGCTATTTGAATATTATAAGCAAAACCACCTGTTCTTTGTATTATGATTTCCACTTTTGCCAATATATTTAAAAAGTAAAAAGTAAACGTATATTAAAATATACTCTTTTATATATATTCTTGCGTCCCTGCGGGTCGTCTAAGGCGGTTATTCATGAATCTGCTGTATTTGTCTCCGGGAGAACGTTGCTAAGCGTTGTTGTTAAACAACGGCGGACATCTTGAGAGAGATCGGCCATCTTGAGTCTCGGGACGGATGTCATTCCGGGCGGACATATTTGAGATACGATTACCGTTATTACCCGTTCTGTGTTTCTTGTTTAATTGTGTGTTCTGTGTAATTATTAAAGTTCCTTTTGTGATGTGGACGCAACATTAATGTTGCGTCCGCGCGTCGACTTCGATAATACTCGAACACGCGCGACACAAACGGCACTCGCGTACCGCGACGTAAATGATTAACACTCTTTTAAAGGAACAAAAGGAACTTTAATAATAACACAGAACACACAATTGAACAAAAAACACAGAACGGGTAATAACGGTAATCGTATCTCAAATATGTCCGCCCGGAATGACATCCGTCCCGAGACTCAAGATGGCCGATCTCTCTCAAGATGTCCGCCGTTGTTTAACAACAACGCTTAGCAACGTTCTCCCGGAGACGAATACAGCAGATTCATGAATAACCGCCTTAGACGACCCGCAGGGACGCAACACTACTCCCCCTCTTCAAAATTGTTGTCCCGACAATCAATGAGGGCTCTTCCAAATTAAATGGGTTGATCGTTGTCCTCTTCTTCCAAGGTGTTGACTCCAGGGTGCCTTAATGACTTCCTGCTCTACCCTAAGCTGCTGCTACAGGTTACCGAGCGCCATTATTTATCGGCCCCAATCACACACCCTCCAGGAATATACAGGATACTGTCATCGAACCCGTTTGACAAGAACATCCAACGTCGACTCCAGGGCACAAAAACGGTTTCCTGCTCTACCCTGAGCTGCTGCTGCAGGTTACCGAGCACCGTTAAAATCCAGAACCCAATCGACTTTGATACATCTTGAAACTACAGTAGCCATCCCCCGTAGTTCGCCTTATTCTCGGAAATACTCAAAGCTGCTGCATCTCCGCATCTCAAAAGGGAGCGAATCTTCGGACAAGAGGGGGGTATCTACCATGAACCCGACATCCTCAAAAGAGGACTCCTCAAGCCCCTGTCTCGGCATTCACCCTAAAACCCGATGGGAAAACCATGGCTCAAAAACCGCGGGTGAGGCAGTCTTCTATCAAAAGAATTCTCTTTTTCCTTATAATCCCGTTTCCTTCCGTAGAACTCTCCTCCCCTCTTTTCTCCTTTCATCATCTCTCCAAGAAATTATTTCCTTAAACACAAGCAAAGAAAACAAACACACGCAAGAACATTCACTTAAAATTGAAAATAGTAAAATATAATTATCATTATTTAATTAACGGGTCTCAATTTATAACCGAGTTCATTTTCTCAAAAAGAATTTTGGCTTCGAGCTACCGAATCTCTATTATTAGATGGATTTAGCTGTGTCTGCCGTTGTCGGAAAATCTCCTTCATTCGGCAAAGCTTACTATCCCGCTCACGCAGTTGCGATTCAAATGCTGCTCGCATCCGCAATCGCTCCTCGCGAAGCTCCCGAATTTCTCGCATTGTGGATTAAAGAGTAATTGCCTCCAACGATGGCCCCGATGTCGCATCTTGAAGCGTCATCGTAGCACGAACTCTCTTTCGTGTGGAAACTCCCGTTATTGGATACTGTTGCTCCATTGCCATAGCTCACGCTTTTCTTTTCAAATACACAAAACGGTCCGCCGTATTGTATCCCGGACGAGCCCCCAAAATGTTGCGTCCGCGCGTCGACTTCGATAATACTCGAACACGCGCGACACAAATGGCACTCGCGTACCGCGACGTAAATGATTAACACTCTTTTAAAGGAACAAAAGGAACTTTAATAATAACACAGAACACACAATTGAACAAGGAACACAGAACGGGTAATAACGGTAATCGTATCTCAAATATGTCCGCCCGGAATGACATCCGTCCCTAGACTCAAGATGGCCGATCTCTATCAAGATGTCCGCCGTTGTTTAGCAACGTTCTCCCGGAGACTAAGCGTTGTTAGCAACGTTCTCCCGGAGACGAATACAGCAGATTCATGAATAACCGCCTTAGACGACCCGCAGGGACGCAACAATATATATACAAGTGTACAAATGTGTGCGTGTGTACACCCATATTTATAAAATGTTTTACTCTTGCCACTTTTGCTGTCTAAATAAATGTTAGTGACAGATTTCCTGTGAACAAAATTTAATGTAGTAAAAAGTCATGCCAGAAATTATTTCTTGGAATCTCCCAAATATATATATTTTGACATTCTACAGGGTGATTCAAAACAACCTTCTGTCCTTACAATGTCATATACCTGACTCAATTCTAAGACGATTTTTCCTTTGCCAAAATTTTTTCCGAGGCTTAGTTTTCAAATTATAAGCCAAAATAGTTAACGAATTACGGGCCGCGTACGCGAGGCAGGCAGGGACGGCGCAACTCACCGTCCGATGCTGGTGATTACGTGGGCGCTCGCTGCGATCAACTGTTTGCCACATGCGATGGGGTGTATGTGTGAGAGAGAATGTACACGCGTATACACACATTCTCTCTCTCTCTCTCTGTCTCTCTCTCTCTCTCTGTCTTTCTCTTTTATATCCATCGCATGTAGCAAACAGCTGATCGCACACACGCACTCTCTTTCTCTCTCTCTCTCTCTGTCTTTCTCTTTTACATCCATCGCGTGTAGCAAACAGCTGATCGCACACACGCACTCTCTTTCTCTCTCTCTCTCTCTCTCTCTGTCTTTCTCTTTTACATCCATCGCGTGTAGCAAACAGCTGATCGCACACACGCACTTTCTCTCTCTCTCTCTCTCTCTCTCTCTCTCTCTCTCTCTTTCTCTCACTCACTGACTCTTACCTTGTATGTAGAGATTCGTTGCCCTCATACGACTCGATAAATAATATTTCCGTGTGACACAACGAGTAACTAGCAAACTTTTTTTTACTCGCAAATTATACCACTTACCGAGCTTTTACGAATTAATCCACGCACTTTATCGATAAACTGAATTTATTAACGATTATAACGGTTAATCACAATCTACCGATTACTACCGATTAATTATTAAAATAACTCGAAGAAAGAAACGCGTTATTCGATGCGGAGACTGCGCGACGACAACAAGCAGGTTAAGTCGGTACTAGCGTTGTCGGCTGCCGGCTGCCGAACGACTGAATGTATCAGATTACGCGTAATCGACGCGGACGCTATCATGCGTCCTGTGATCGGCTAAAGCTTCGACATTGTAAATTCGATAGTTTCGAAAATATGAAACTATAAAATATGAAAATATAATGACGTATAATAACATCGTTTTTTTTTTAAATAATTTAACTTATTACTCGTTTTGCCTTTTTTCGCAAGCGAGACATAAGAAAAATTATTTTTATGTCTCTGCGAATACAAGGTGTTCCACGTAGAAATGTGTTGGTCGCTCTGAAAAGAGCGGATTAGTTTAAAGGCGAAAAAATTTTATAATAGGTGCTCAAAATGACCACCATCCATCCTAATGCAAGCTCTCATGCGTTTTAATAAATTTTTTTCGACGTTCTCCATTATTTCTTCGTCGATATTCCAAATTGCATGTCGCAATCTTGTATGTAGATCATCGACATCCTCGGGAAGCGTTTTGTAAATGACTTCCTTACAATATCCCCATAAAAAAAAATCTAATGGGTTGAGATCCGGTGATCTTGCAGGCCAACGTATTGAGCCATACCGACCCATCCAACGTCCAGGAAACTGCTCGTTTAAATAATTTGTAACGATCCTGGCGTTGTGTGGCCCAGCACCATCTTGTTGAAACACGATCTTGTTTCTCTCTAGTAATGATACTTCTTCTAAAAAATCTGGCAGATTTTCTTCCAAAAATTCCAGATATGTTTGGCCAGTTAAAATATCTGGAAGAATAACTGGACCAAGTATTTCGGTCCCCATTATTCCAGCCCACACATTTATTTTCCAACGAGTTTGGAAGTTTCTTAATCGCGTGACTCTGGGATTTTCTTCACTCCAAAAATGCATGTTATGCGAATTGAAAATTCCCTCTCGTGTGAATAACGATTCATCGCTAAATATCACACGAGAAGAGTATCTGGGATTTCGATTTACTTTTCTCAGAAAATTTTCGCAAAACGTACGTCTCGCTTGAAAATCTTCTGGTCGCAAATCTTGCATGAGTGTGTAGTGATATGCGTGCAATTTTTCTTCTTTCAATATTCTTTGCACAGTTGCATAAGATAAATCGTGTTCTCGAGCAACCACCCGAATACTCGTTTCGGGTTTATGCTCGAAAGCACGTATAATTTGCTCCGTGTTCTGCAAATTTCTTGCATCGCGATTTCTCCCAGTGTCGTGTTTATTTAAAAGGACACTGCCAGTCTCGTGTAGCCTCTGAGCTGCTGCAAGTATGACGTGTGCCGATGGATGTCTTTCTCGATTTGGGTATAATTCGGCATATCGTCTTGCAGCTAAATAATGCTGTCCTTGACATTCGCCAAGTGCCATCAGCATATCGTAATATTCTTTGTTTGTGTATGCTGCCATTTCGTCCTCTTAACGCTTCTAATAATCGAAGGATTATTGATCTTATTATCGATCGCTTTATCCTATTTATACGATCCTCGCGGGGGGTCGATACCCCCTCCGCGCCTCCCGCAACGAATAGCGGGTGTCGCGTGTCGCGTGTCATTACCCGAATTGCGCTATTCGTTGCGGGAGGCGCGGAGGGGGTATCGACCCCCCGCGAGGATCGTATAAATAGGATAAAGCGATCGATAATAAGATCAATAATCCTTCGATTATTAGAAGCGTTAAGAGGACGAAATGGCAGCATACACAAACAAAGAATATTACGATATGCTGATGGCACTTGGCGAATGTCAAGGACAGCATTATTTAGCTGCAAGACGATATGCCGAATTATACCCAAATCGAGAAAGACATCCATCGGCACACGTCATACTTGCAGCAGCTCAGAGGCTACACGAGACTGGCAGTGTCCTTTTAAATAAACACGACACTGGGAGAAATCGCGATGCAAGAAATTTGCAGAACACGGAGCAAATTATACGTGCTTTCGAGCATAAACCCGAAACGAGTATTCGGGTGGTTGCTCGAGAACACGATTTATCTTATGCAACTGTGCAAAGAATATTGAAAGAAGAAAAATTGCACGCATATCACTACACACTCGTGCAAGATTTGCGACCAGAAGATTTTCAAGCGAGACGTACGTTTTGCGAAAATTTTCTGAGAAAAGTAAATCGAAATCCCAGATACTCTTCTCGTGTGATATTTAGCGATGAATCGTTATTCACACGAGAGGGAATTTTCAATTCGCATAACATGCATTTTTGGAGTGAAGAAAATCCCAGAGTCACGCGATTAAGAAACTTCCAAACTCGTTGGAAAATAAATGTGTGGGCTGGAATAATGGGGACCGAAATACTTGGTCCAGTTATTCTTCCAGATATTTTAACTGGCCAAACATATCTGGAATTTTTGGAAGAAAATCTGCCAGATTTTTTAGAAGAAGTATCATTACTAGAGAGAAACAAGATCGTGTTTCAACAAGATGGTGCTGGGCCACACAACGCCAGGATCGTTACAAATTATTTAAACGAGCAGTTTCCTGGACGTTGGATGGGTCGGTATGGCTCAATACGTTGGCCTGCAAGATCACCGGATCTCAACCCATTAGATTTTTTTTTATGGGGATATTGTAAGGAAGTCATTTACAAAACGCTTCCCGAGGATGTCGATGATCTACATACAAGATTGCGACATGCAATTTGGAATATCGACGAAGAAATAATGGAGAACGTCGAAAAAAATTTATTAAAACGCATGAGAGCTTGCATTAGGATGGATGGTGGTCATTTTGAGCACCTATTATAAAATTTTTTCGCCTTTAAACTAATCCGCTCTTTTCAGAGCGACCAACACATTTCTACGTGGAACACCTTGTATTCGCAGAGACATAAAAATAATTTTTCTTATGTCTCGCTTGCGAAAAAAGGCAAAACGAGTAATAAGTTAAATTATTTAAAAAAAAAACGATGTTATTATACGTCATTATATTTTCATATTTTATAGTTTCATATTTTCGAAACTATCGAATTTACAATGTCGAAGCTTTAGCCGATCACAGGACGCATGATAGCGTCCGCGTCGATTACGCGTAATCTGATACATTCAGTCGTTCGGCAGCCGGCAGCCGACAACGCTAGTACCGACTTAACCTGCTTGTTGTCGTCGCGCAGTCTCCGCATCGAATAACGCGTTTCTTTCTTCGAGTTATTTTAATAATTAATCGGTAGTAATCGGTAGATTGTGATTAACCGTTATAATCGTTAATAAATTCAGTTTATCGATAAAGTGCGTGGATTAATTCGTAAAAGCTCGGTAAGTGGTATAATTTGCGAGTAAAAAAAAGTTTGCTAGTTACTCGTTGTGTCACACGGAAATATTATTTATCGAGTCGTATGAGGGCAACGAATCTCTACATACAAGGTAAGAGTCAGTGAGTGAGAGAAAGAGAGAGAGAGAGAGAGAGAGAGAGAGAGAGAAAGTGCGTGTGTGCGATCAGCTGTTTGCTACACGCGATGGATGTAAAAGAGAAAGACAGAGAGAGAGAGAGAGAGAGAGAAAGAGAGTGCGTGTGTGCGATCAGCTGTTTGCTACACGCGATGGATGTAAAAGAGAAAGACAGAGAGAGAGAGAGAGAAAGAGAGTGCGTGTGTGCGATCAGCTGTTTGCTACATGCGATGGATATAAAAGAGAAAGACAGAGAGAGAGAGAGAGACAGAGAGAGAGAGAGAGAATGTGTGTATACGCGTGTACATTCTCTCTCACACATACACCCCATCGCATGTGGCAAACAGTTGATCGCAGCGAGCGCCCACGTAATCACCAGCATCGGACGGTGAGTTGCGCCGTCCCTGCCTGCCTCGCGTACGCGGCCCGTAATTCGTTAACTATTTTGGCTTATAATTTGAAAACTAAGCCTCGGAAAAAATTTTGGCAAAGGAAAAATCGTCTTAGAATTGAGTCAGGTATATGACATTGTAAGGACAGAAGGTTGTTTTGAATCACCCTGTATATATCTGTCATTAAATATTCTATAGTATATTTGCGTAATTAAATTAAAATTTTAATAACTTACACAATTCAGTAAACAGCACATATTTAAATATTGAGTATGTATATATATATATATATATATATATATATATATATATATATATATATACAGGGTGTCCCAGATCATTGGGGACAATACTCGTGTGCAAATAGAGCGGACCAAACTGAGTCGAAAAGTCCTCTATCATATTTTTTTATAACGTTTAATAAAGGAGTTATTATTGAATAAAGTCTGGTCAATCAGCGCCAACCTTTAGCCGGGCGCACATCGGTGAGCCGTGCGACGTGAAGTGTGTGCTGCCGCATACTACCAGGCGCGCGGCTCACCGACGTGCGCCCGGCTAAAGATCGGCGCTGATTGGCCAGATTTTACTCAATAATAACTCCTTTATTAAGCATTATAAAAAGATATGATAGAGGACTTTTCGACTCAGTTTGGTCTGCTCTATCTGCACACGAGTATTGTCCCCAATGATCTGGGACACCCTGTATATATATATATATATATTGCTTTGGTGTAAGTTTGTTTTATGCGACTTTGAGTTTACGAAAAATTTTCTTTCGAATTATACATCCTGTAAGATATACTTTGCAAATCAAAGGAATTTTAATCGCACTTAACATCAACAATTTGATTTGATATTATAGCATATAATACCCTTAATAAACTCTATAATAGTGTAATTTGTGATATACAATATTCAAAATGGTTGAACTTATTTTGAAAATCAGATTTCTGTTAATAAAAATAAAATGTGTTTTAATTTCATAGAAACCCGTGAATCTGTGTATCTGTCTATAACATTTTTATAAATACAAGATTGATTTTATGACAAATACTATTTCAAATTACAAATCTTTATAAACTGAATTGCTTCTAAATACTTGGCTAGTTAACTATTGATTTCATTTAGTTCTGATTTTTGATTTTTTAAAGGTTTTTATTTTTTAGAGTTATTTTTTAGAGGAAAATCTTTTTTTATTTTTTTATTTTGTATGAAAATTATTTTTCAAAGAAAAACTGTTTTAAAAGTTATTTTTTAGGGATAGATATTAAACTTTTTTTGCGTACATGTTGGGATTTTTTTATATACTTGGCGTATTTTTTTTTTACCTTTGTGAGGTTTTTTTAGGTGATCTCATTGCTTTCTGTAAAAATTTATATTTTTTCTGCAACAAATGTACAAGGAATAACTTTTTTAAAAGTTATTTTGTAGGGATAGATATTAACTTTTTTTGCGTACATGTTGGGATTTTTTTATATAACTAATATTATACATGTTGCGCAATATGAGATATTTATAAGTTTTCTTTCTTTTATAAAATAATGTAATGTTAGTTATACGGATGTCAAGAAAATCGAAGTATACATATTATGTATGTATACTGATAAAGCAAATAACATTTTGTTGCAGCAAGATCCACTTTTTCATACATAGTATTTACTTATTATTCTTAATGTGGATCTAACTGCAACAAAATGTTATTTGCTTTGTCAGTATACATGCATAATATGTATACTTTGATTTTCTTGGCATACGTATAACCAATATTATAGTAACATGTTGTACAATGCGAAATATTTATAATGCCAAAAAAGATAAATGAAGTACCATAGAAGATACCAAAGAAGACAAAGTATTTTTTATTTTAAGTATTTTCTTTTATTTTTTATTTATTTTTTTTTTAATATTATCTTACAATAATAGATTTTATTTATATAGAATTGGCATTCGTTTTATTTTTAATAATATGATATAATTTTTATCTAATAATAATAAAGTTCAATAATTATAAGTAAATCACAATAATAAAGTTTTATTTATGTAGAATATCTTACAATAATAAAGTTTTATTGTATAATTGGCATTCATTAATTTTATTTTTAGTATATAATGTTCAACAATAATATATATGTGCTTACATTATATTATTTTACAATAATACAGTAGTTTTATTTATGTAGAATTGGCACTTAATTTTATTGAATCCTATATAGGCAATAAAATCTTGTTTTTTATTTTTTTTATATATTTAGCGATTAAAATTTGTTCCAATAAGATCCACTTTGAGAATAATAAATACTACGTATGTATACTTTGGCTTTCTTTGCATACATATAACTAATACTATAATAACATGTTGTAATATTGCGAGATATATATTTATAAGTTTTTTTTTAAATAAAATAACGTATCAGTTATATGTATGCAAAGAAAGTCAAAATATATATACTATGTATACTGACAAACGGATTAATAAGTTAAAGCGATTAAAATTTTATTGCAATAAGATCCACCTTGAGAATAATAAATACTACGTATGTATATTTTGGCTTTCTTTGCATACATATAACTAATACTATAATAACATGTTGTGATATTGCGAGATATATATTTATATGTTTTTTTAAATAAAATAACGTATCAGTTATATGTATGCAAAGAAAGTCAAAATATATATACTATGTATACTGACAAACGGATTAATAAGTTAAAGCGATTAAAATTTTGTTGCAATAAGATCCACCTTGAGAATAATAAATACTACGTATGTATACTTTGGCTTTCTTTGCATACATATAACTAATACTATAATAACATGTTGTGATATTGCGAGATATATATTTATAAGTTTTTTTTTAATAAAATAACGTATCAGTTATATGTATGCAAAGAAAGTCAAAATATATATACTATGTATAATGACAAACGGATTAATAAGTTAAAGCAATTAAAATTTTGTTGCAATAAGATCCACCTTGAGAATAATAAATACTACGTATATATACTTTGGCTTTCTTTGCATACATATAACTATTATTATAATAACATGTTTTGATATTGCGATATATATTCATAAGTTTTTTGTTTTATAAAATAACGTATCAGTTATATGTATGCAAAGAAGGTCAAAATATATATACTATGTATATTGACAAACGGATTACTAAATTAAAACGATTAAAATTTTGTTCCAATAAGATCCACTTTGAGAATAATAAATACTATGTATATATATACTTTGGCTTTCTTTGCATACATATAACTAATATTGTAATAGCATGTTGTGCAATGTGATATATAATTATCATAGGTTTTTCTTTTTCTTAAATAATGTAATATAGTTATACGTATAACATTTGATCGGTTATTGAATTTTCTTAAAACATGTAATATAGTTATACGTATAAAGAAAGCCAAAGTATACATACTATGTATGTATACTGATGAACAGATTAATAAATTAAAACGATCAAAATTTTGTTGCAGTAAGATCCACTTTGAGAATAATAAATAAATACTACGTATGAATACTTTGGCTTCCTTTGCATACGTGTAATATTATAATAGCATGTTGCAATGCAAGATATATATTCATAAGTTTTATGAACATTATCAGAGAGAAATCACTGACATTATTACATTTTTAATAAAATCGTAGGAATTTACAAGCAATTGCAACATGCTATTATAATATTACACGTGATTCAATGTGTTGAATAGCTTGAAATTTGTGAAACACGAATACCGAAAATAAATTCAAGCTATAATTATTGTGACGTGACGTTTTTGGGACGTCCGTCACAAGGGTCGAATGACCCGATCGGTGGCGGTTTTTCGGGGGCCTGCGTCCTCTCTATTTAGGGAGAGAGCGGCCCAATCGTCAGATCGACGAGATCTGACTTTTGTTAATAATAGTTATCGCAAATGTAAGCTCGAGATGAGCCCGCGAGTTGGTTGTCGGCACGAGATCGAGCGGCGGGATCCCATCCGGCGGAAAGAAAGGAAGAGAGAAGAGCGACGGCCGAGAGCGGGAGTCCAGGACACCCGGAAAATAGGAGACGTCAGGTCGTAGTTGTCTAATATTAAAAACATTTTATATGGCTGACAAACATCGCTGCCGATAAATTTATATTTCTTATGGCAGGAAAGGAGCGCGGAGGGCCGGAATAATCCGGCCAAAGGGGCGGCCACTCCACCCGCACTAAGCGAGGGAGTCCCAAGGACGGAGCGGCGAGCGGACTCTCAATCCGGAACCTATCCAACCAGATGGGAAAGAGAGCCGATCGGGCGCAGCCGTAAGCCCGCACCTTTAAGCCAAAAAGCAGAAAATCTTGGGAACTCCGGGGCGATGGACCCACCAACACGGCCGTGATGACAACAAGGATCGCGAGGACCGCAGGACGGCCCTGCGTAACGCGAAAGCGCCACAGATGGCACGAGAGTTGTCGCGGCCTAATTAAGTCTCGTACGGCGGAAATCCTCGCGGCCGAAAAGTCGAGTCAGAGTGCGTAAGGCGCCCGGTAATTTAATACTGTTGCCCACGGTCGTGCCGATCTCCGCGGAAATAATATATCCAATTTGCCTATGAAATAACTACTGTCATCAAAGGCTATTATTTATGTGAACGGCTCTATACTCTTGTTCCTTTTTAATATATTATTGTTATCTTTATTGTTAATTTATCGAATGCTCATTTTCGCTCCCGTGTTCTCGATTCTCAGAGCTCTCCCGTATCCCCCCGAACCACCCCCTCTACCATTTTGGGTAAATTGAGTAGCCGCGGAATTTTGCCGTCGCGTTAATTATCGGTCTCGCAATTGTCTCTTAGCGTTGTTATTGTCGTGAATGGTGCGGCCTGCCGTACCTGGCGCCCAACTCGGTTTTTTTTGTGATATACGGACTTTCGCGGGATATCGAGACCGATATTCGAGATACGCGCCGAAGGTGTGCCGTGGGCACCGAGAACCGCCCGCCGAACAAATAATTATTATTTAAATAATTAAACAGACTAATTACGGTTACAAATTGGCGCCCAACGTGGGGCCCACGAAAACGGGAGATAAGAGGTCGAGAACGACGGAGCTTTCGAAATCATATTGAGCGTTATTATATTTGTGTGTGAGAAGAAAATTTTTTTGTTTGTAAGGAGAACAGCTCCTACGATTATTTGAAGCGACGATTATAGAATTGACGGCATATCGAGCACTTTTTTTGTAGTTACCGAAGCCTGAATAATTTTTCACGATGTTAATGTGATAATTTATATTATTTCTTTGGAATACGTTAGTAACGAGTATATGAAAAATTTATTTGAATTGTATGAGGAAAAATATTATTTCTGGCTTTTGTATTTCATTTCTTTTGTTCTCGGGGCTACGTGGCAGCTTTCTTTTGAAAATAATATTCACCTTATACGATTCACGGTGTTGATGTTTTGAGATCTGTACGCCCGTGCCTAAGAATAATACAGATAATAATCTTTTGAATAGAAATTGATTGTGTTTGCTCGACATCGCCGATCACATTTATCTTGCTCATTTTATTATGTTTAATATTTATCCGAGGTGTCTCACTATTTATCGGTATTGAAATGTTATTTATTATGAATATTGGAATATTTCCTTTTGTATATTTATGTTAACCATATTTTTTTCAGTTTTTGTTGCGAATCGCCAAAGTTGGCTATAAATTATAGTAATTACCACCGGGTAAATTAGTGATAGGGGAAACCCGTAAAATTTCGGACAGTGGGCTTTCGTGTGGCTACCGGATAATATCAGGACGGAAGATTTCCGTTAATTTGGCTGCTTCTGAGATTCGTTCGCTCGGGAATCGTGTGGGGTGACCGCGTATAGTTGACGTACGTTTTGTTCTTTCTTTTTTTTTCGGTTCGGCCAATTATTGCGTAGTTGTCGTGTGTGTCGAGTGCCTAAGCGGTTCGCGCCCTCGGGGATTGGCGTATACTCGGATAAAATTTCGGGCTGTCGCATAATTAGGCTTAGGGAGTTCGCTGCACAGTTTTCCGTGTTGAATAGCTAAACCGTAGCGATTTCCGGAATGGATTCGGTAGATACGCTCACAAGCAAATGGGTCAATAAACTTTCAATGGAGCAACTCCAGCGGGAGTTGAAAAAGCGTGGTCAAGACCCGGAGGATACCGTCTCCGCATTACGGCCGCGCTTAATTGTATTCGAGAGTGACGCGTTGCGGGGGGCTGATCTTCCCCGTGCCCCTACGCCTAAGAAGGGCCCCTTCGAGTTACCGGGCCCGGGCGAAGAAGCGTCGGCCCGACCCGATAGCCCAGTCGAGATGGGCTTTAGGTTAATTGACGATGGGGAGGCCGGTAATAAGGGGGCGCGCCTCCGACCGCCGCGGGTGGACCTACCGCCCCGCGGGGCCGAGGCGCGGGGCCCCGCGCGCTCTACCTCGTCGGCCCTCGACGCGTATCAGCTGATGCGTCGGTGGGATTTACAATTTTCGGGTGCGCGCGGTAGCGACGCGGAAGCGTTCCTCACACGAATAGAGGAGGGACGCGCGTTAGTTCCCGTTAGTGACAACGAAATATTCAAGTGCATCCCGTTCTTCTTAACGGGCATCGCACTGTATTGGTATCGTAACGAGCGCGGACAGTGGCGTAATTGGCGGGATTTTGAGTCGGCATGGCGAACGCGATTCGGTAATCCGGACTTCCAGTTCGCGCTGCGGGATGAGATCATGCGCCGCACGCAGGGGGATCACGAGCCTATTGCGGATTTTTTAACCTGTATGAGAGCTTTGTTTGCGCGATTGAGACCCCCGTGGAGTTTGGATGAACAGTTAAATTACGCACATCGTAATATGCTGCCGCGTTTACAAATCGCTGTACACGGACGCGATTTATACGATTTCCATTCTTTAGAGAACTTAGCCTCACGGGTGGAACGTAGTTATGAGGCGGTAAACCACTATCGAGCGCCGCCACCGCCGGAACAGTCGATTTTCCCGGATCTCGCGTATCGTCCGCCGCGTAAAACCCACAAGAACCCGATCGCTACAGTAGCAGTGGGATTTGAAGAGACGACGCCGAAAGTAGGGAATGGCGCGAAAAATCGAGCGCGGGGAAGAACTAACGCGCACGCCACCGCTTCGGTTGCCGCCGCGATTCCACCGAGCTCGTCAGCTACGGTCAAATCCGCCAGTTCCGCCACCCCCGGTTCTGTTTCGAACATTAAGTGCTGGAACTGCGGGAGGATCGGGCATTTCGCGAGGGAATGGGAAGAAAGAAAACGCGTTCATTGTTATCGGTGCGGAAAACCGAGCGTTACCGTACGGACGTGTCCCGCGTGTGCGGGAAACGAGAAGGGGAGTCGATAAAACGGGCCCCAACGACTCCGGAAATCTTAAAGGGGGGCCCCGTTGCGCCCGAAGGCCGAGAAGCCTCCAGTCTCTCGTATACTGCGCTTAATTCCGTGAAATCTTTAGAGTTGCCGTCGCTTTGTTATTTCGAGATCTTTATACACGGAGAACCGTTACGAGCTTTAGTCGATTCAGGATCGAATCGAACGATCCTTGGGGTCGATGGCATACGAATAATACGGCAATTAGGGATGCCGACGCGTAAAAATTATGTTACGCGAATTCGCACGGCCAACGGAAAACTGGCGGAGGTACGGGAGGAGGCGGAGATCCCGTTCGCGTTGAAAAATCAGAGTCGTCTTATTTCGGCTTGTTTGTTGCCGGATTTAGCAGTCTCGTGTATCGTGGGGATAGATTTTTTGTGCAAGTTCGGTATTGAACTAGATTTCGCGGCGACCGAATGGTACTTTGCGAAGGAGCCCGCGGTGAGGTATAATTTTGAATCATGGAGCGAAACACCGACAGTGTGCAGTGGACTCTCTGATTTAACGCCCTCGCAGACCGAACGATTGGAAAATTTTTTGAAGGGTAGAATACCGGAAACGGTAATTAACCCCGGTGTCACTTCTCTAACGGAACATGAAATAGATGTCGGTACGAACCGCCCTATAAAACAAAGGTGTTATTTAGTTTCGCCTAAAGTACAGGAAGCGATTCATAATGAAGCCGATAAGATGTTAGGTGCCGGTATTATAGAACCTTCGTATAGTGAATGGTCGAATCCGATCGTGATGGTGAAAAAGCCGAGTGGGAAATACCGATTTTGCTTAGACTTTCGAAAAGTGAATAGCGTTTCAAAGAAGGACGCTTATTCGTTACCAAATATGAACGGTATCCTAGACAAATCACGGTCCGCCCGGTATATTTCCACGATCGACTTGAGTCAGGCGTACTTTCAAATACCCCTGGCAAAAGGAAGTCGGGAAATCACAGCTTTTAGCGTCCCAGGAAAAGGCTTGTATCACTTCACGCGGATGCCATACGGATTAACGGGAGCGCCCGCGACTTTCCAGCGCTTATTAGATAAAATAATTGGGCCGGAAATGGAGCCTCACGCGTTCGCATATCTTGATGATATCGTAATAGTAACGCCAACTTTCGAAGAACATTTAGAATGGCTAGAGCGCGTGCCAACGAAAATCTTTGTTGCCGGTCTCACGATAAATCCGGAGAAATGTGAGTTTTGTCGCTCGCAGGTTCGATACCTTGGATTTATCGTACAACGAGACGGGCTGACGGTAGATACGGACAAAGTTCAGCCAATACTAGACTATCCGGCCCCGCGCAATATCAAGCAAGTACGTAGATTTTTGGGCATGTCGTCTTGGTATCGTCGGTTTATACCACAGTTCGCAACAATTAGCGAACCGATAACCCGGCTTTTGAAAAAGGGTCAGCGCTGGAGTGGGGGGATGCGCAGTGTCGCGCTTTCGAGCAAATTCGTTCGCACTTAGTTACCGCACCTACGTTATCGTGTCCGGATTTTAACATTCCGTTTGTTTTGCAGACAGACGCAAGTTCGGTAGGAATAGGAGCCGTGTTGACCCAAAAGGTAGAGGGAACCGAACACGTCGTAGCTTTCGCGAGTCGAGCTTTAGCAGATCCCGAGAAAAAGTACTCAGTTACCGAGCAAGAATGTTTGGCGGTAGTATGGGCAATAAAAAAATTTAGACCATATTTAGAGGGGTATAAATTTACGGTCATAACCGACCATAGTAGCTTACGCTGGCTACACAATCTCAAAAATCCGACAGGCAGACTCGCGAGATGGGCTCTAGAACTCCTAGAGTACGATTATGAAATAGTCCATAGTAAAGGCGCATTGCATCACGTACCGGATGCGTTATCACGTACCAGGTATATAAATATGAAACCGGAATTTTTGTATAGAAAATACACGTTTATTGTATGAAAATGATAAAAAATATTTTATTCGAGGTATTGCCCATTGCTAACTATACATTTTTCCCATCTCTCTGACAATTTGTGGATGCCACGCCAAAGAAACTGTTGCTCCTTTGAGGCAAACCAGTCATCGAGCCATTTTCGTACATTTTCGTAAGAAGTGAAGTGCTGCTCAGCAAGTGCGTGTCCCATCGATGCAAATAAGTAGTAATCGGATGGAGCCAAGTCTGGTGAGTAAGTCGCATGCGAAAGTATTTCCCAACTAAACGCCTCAATCGTTTCCTTGACCGGTTTTGCTGTGTGTGATGGTGCATTACCATGAAGCAAAATCACTTTGTGTTGCCTTTTTTGATATTCTGGTCGTTTTTCACGCAAAGCTTGATTCAAATCGATCATTTGTTGTCGGTAGCGTTCAGTATTAACGGTTTCGCCAGGTTTTAGCAGCTCATAATAGATCACACCCTTCTTCCACGTTCTTCGTTTCTCACGTCAAAATCGCCACTTTTGAATTTTTTAAACCACTCAAAGCACTGTGATTTACCAAGAGCATGCTCACCGTAAGCTTCGACAAGCATTCGATGCGATTCTGCAGCAGTTTTCTTCAAATGGTAACAGAAAATCAATGCTGTCCGCAAATCGTAGTTTCCAGGCACAAAATTCGACATATTCAACGCTATTAAAAACTATGCTGTTGTATGAAACTTGTATTGTTGTGCGTTGAAAATCTTTATCAGATGTCAAAACAAGAAAATGGCGCCAATTACGCGGTTTGACCGTAACTACATTGACAGCTAGGGCCATTTATGGGCAAATTCCGGTTTCATATTTATATACCTGGTATGTATGAGAGTGACACCGAGGTAAAAATAATGGTTGCCCTAGAGGCGGACATTATCGCAAATACGATCAACGCGTGGTATCGCAAACGTTGCGGAGAGGTCGCTAATGGACCTCGCGCTTTACCGATTGGCGAATAGTGGATAACCAATTATATTATTGCAGACCAAAAGCGATTGTATCGGATATTGTGGAGGACTTAGACCGATGGAAATTGGTGCTACCAAAAGAATTGAGGGGAACAGCGCTTAGAGAGGCACACGACACACCGCAGTCGGGACATTTAGGGGTGGAGAAGACGTTCCACCGACTGGCGATCGCGTATTACTGGCCGAATATGTTTCGGGATATCGCGAGATACGTTAGGCAGTGCGACGTCTGTCAGCGTACCAAGGTCGAGCAAGCTAACCCGGCGGGTCTCATGGGTCACCGCGTCGTGGAGGGCCCATGGACCATGGTGGCTGCCGACATAATGGGTCCGTTTCCGAAAAGCAAGGCTGGTTTTGCATACGTTTTAGTAGTGCAAGATTTATTCACAAAGTGGATGGAATGTTTTGCGTTAAGGGCCGCTAACGGCAAGAAAATTTGTGAGGCTTTGAGAGAAGTCATTTCGCGTTGGGGTACGCCAAAATTTTTGCTGACGGATAACGGCACGGAATTCGCAAATCAGACGTTGCGAGCGTTCTCGGAAGAACACGGGATAACCCACACGACGATTCCGCCATATCATCCGCAGGCTAATCCAGTAGAACGCGTCAATCGGGTTTTAAAGACCATGATAGTTGCCTTTCTAGAAAGAGATCATAGGGAATGGGATGAGCATTTGCGAGATTTTCGATTCGCGTATAACACCGCTCACCATTCATCTATCGGCACGTCACCGGCGCTTTTAAATCTCGGACGGGAGCTAACGCCGATAAACTCGATACGCGAGCGATGCGCGAACGTCAATGAGGTCGAACAACGCGATCCGGCGGAATGGTCCGAAAGGATGCGAAAATTTCAATCTTTGCACGAGTGGGTGAAAGAAAATTTCGAGCGGGCCTATCAGAAGCAGTCCACTTATTATAATTTGAGACGCCGCGATATTGCCTTTAATGTTGGAGACCTAGTGCTGAAACGGCAACATGTGTTGTCGTCTGCGGCACATAATATTGCGGCCAAGTTGGTACCGAAATATCACGGTCCCTTTAGAATTAATAAGATATTGTCGAATGTGGTGTACGAGCTCGCGAACTTAGAGGGAAATATCGTGGGTAAAGCGCACATAAAGGACCTCAAATCCTATCATTCCCTACATCCTAGGTAGTTGCTGACGCTGAGAAAGGGCGGTGACTTGTTGGAGAGGGAATCGGCTTGTTTTCTTTGGAAGAGCTCTCGATAACTAGGAAGAAGTTGGTGGCTGTCGACGCTCGTCGCCAGCCAAGACCTCCTCGGTCCTCTCCTGGGAAGGGGGAGTTGTGACGTGACGTTTTTGGGACGTCCGTCACAAGGGTCGAATGACCCGATCGGGGGCGGTTTCTCGGGGGCCTGCGTCCTCTCTATTTAGGGAGAGAGCGGCCCAATCGTCAGATCGACGAGATCTGACTTTTGTTAATAATAGTTATCGCAAATGTAAGCTCGAGATGAGCCCGCGAGTTGGTTGTCGGCACGAGATCGAGCGGCGGGATCCCATCCGGCTGAAGGAAAGGAAGAGAGAAGAGCGACGGCCGAGAGCGGGAGTCCAGGACACCCGGGAAATAGGAGACGTCAGGTCGTAGTTGTCTAATATTAAAAACATTTTATATGGCTGACAAACATCGCTGCCGATAAATTTATATTTCTTATGGCAGAAAAGGAGCGCGGAGGGCCGGAATAATCCGGCCAAAGGGGCGGCCACTCCACCCGCACGAAGCGAGGGAGTCCCAAGGACGGAGCGGCGAGCGGACTCTCAATCCGGAACCTATCCAACCAGATGGGAAAGAGAGCCGATCGGGCGCAGCCGTAAGCCCGCACCTTTAAGCCAAAAAGCAGAAAATCTTGGGAACTCCGGGGCGATGGACCCACCAACATGGCGGTGATGACAACAAGGATCGCGAGGACCGCAGGACGGCCCTGCGTAACGCGAAAGCACCACAGGTGGCACGAGAGTTGTCGCGGCCTAATTAAGTCTCGTACGGCGGAAATCCTCGCGGCCGAAAAGTCGAGTCAGAGTGCGTAAGGCGCCCGGTAATTTAATACTGTTGCCCACGGTCGTGCCGATCTCCGCGGAAATAATATATCCAATTTGCCTATGAAATAACTACTGTCATCGAAGGCTATTATTTATGTGAACGGCTCTATACTCTTGTTCCTTTTAATATATTATTGTTATCTTTATTGTTAATTTATCGAATGCTCATTTTCGCTCCCGTGTTCTCGATTCTCAGAGCTCTCCCGTATCCCCCCGAACCACCCCCTCTACCATTTTGGGTAAATTGAGTAGCCGCGGAATTTTGCCGTCGCGTTAATTATCGGTCTCGCAATTGTCTCTTAGCGTTGTTATTGTCGTGAATGGTGCGGCCTGCCGTACCTGGCGCCCAACTCGGTTTTTTTTGTGATATACGGACTTTCGCGGGATATCGAGACCGATATCCGAAATACGCGCCGAAGGTGTGCCGTGGGCACCGAGAACCGCCCGCCGAACAAATAATTATTATTTAAATAATTAAACAGAGAAATTACGGTTACATTATATAGTTATAATTATAGCTTAAATTTATTTTCGGTATTCGTGTTTCACAAATTTCAAGCTATTCAACACATTGAATTCAACTTGAATTCAATCACTTAACATAAGAGCAAGGATTCCCCTTACCGCATTATAAATAGTAAATATTTCTTTTACTTCGACAGTTATTAATCGTTTTTATGTCCATCCGAAGTTAAGTGCTTTATGGTCACTTCCCTCTATCTGTGTGCAATGAAAAGAACAGAATTTTAATATTTAATTTAATTTACATATCTGGTTTTATATGTGCTACTGAATGTTTTATATGTGCTACTATATTGTACTTACTGTCTGTTACTGCCAAATCTCTATAACCCAATATGTTACGCTGTTTAGCAAAGTTCTTCAGCTAAAAGTATATCGGCCTTCTTGAAAGGATTGATTGATTTTGCTTTATCCTGCAAATAAGCGCTATAATTTAGACAATATTCAGATATAATCAAGAAATAATATACTTATAAAACAATAAATAAACATATATAAGCAGACATATATAAGCAGATATATATACAAAATTTCAATCTACTTACTCGATAGGACCAAATATATTTTCTGCAGCAGATTCAAATATAACATTAACCTTGTAATGTTATTATATCTTGACGTCGCGAACATTAACCTTATAACGTTATTATATCTTGACGTCGCGATGCTACCGCGTACCGCTTGATACGTATCATATACGTATGCACGCACATACACATAGTCTCTCAAGGCGTATTTGCACACTCAAGCGAATAATCGTACATGAGCGCTGCAAACGCGCCTTGAGGGACAAACTCGCTTTGCGTGTGTGCGTGCGAGCATACGTACGTGAATCTGAAACTTATGACCATGACGACCATGATTATGATAATGATGGAAAACGAAAAATGTCACATTTCTGGTATACGATTATCATTCCTCAGGATTGACTGCACCAATCTTATTCAAACTGGTCGCAATCGAAAGCTTGCATCCACATTGTATCAGAAAAGTGCCGTTAGATTTTTGATTAACGGCTTGGTTCCTGAGGAATTTTAATCGAAAGTTTATTAGACGTAAAACTCCGGATAAGCTACTTGGTAGCGTCGCGGCCCCTGTACATAGGCAAACCGTTGACAAGCTGGAACGAATTTTTATATATACTTGGCGTCGCGACGCTACCGCGTCGCTTGATATATATATAAACATACACACTCTCATATTCAAATATATGCTTCAATATATGCTGTTTACTTAATTGTGTAAGTTATTAAAATTTTAATTTAATTTTGCAGATATACTATAGAATATTTAATGACAGATATATAGAATGTCTAAATATGTATATGTGAGAGATAATGTAATCTATGTGCACTCAATACATTTAGTTGGATGTATATCTATCTACGCAACTTAAATTTCGCGGTCATTACAGTAGCATGTCTACCAACCATGTTCCTAGTGCGTATAGTAAATGTGACCGGATCCATCTTTGCGCAGTTCTGTTGTAGCGTATTACTAGGTTATAAGAATATATATATATATATATATATATATATATATATATATATATATCTAGGTTATAAGAACCACGTTTCTGTATAACCTAAAAACTCGCTTTCTTTGTACTAATTTTATATAATAAAATTCTCACAGGTTATGGGCCCAGGGCACGTAAATATAATTGACCTGAAGAAAATGAAAAGTGAGTCAATGGTCAACGGCATGGATTTCGAAACAGGTAATAGCGAATTCAACTGTCAGGTATGTGCTAAGTGTAAAATTCACACCCAAGCATTTGGAAGGTCAGAAAACCAAGAAAAGGAAGTGTTGGCTTTGATACACTCAGACATTTGTGGGCCGATGAATGTTCAATCCCTCGGAGGAGCAAGATATTATGTAACATTTACCGATGACTGCACAAAAGGTATACCGAAGTGAAACTACTACGAAATCGATCAGACGTTTTGGACGCATTCAAAGAATACAAGAATAAAGTGGAGAATCAAACGGGTCAACGGATTAAGAAATTTCGAACAGACAACGGACGTGAGTACCTGTCAAACGCATTTAAGAATTTACTAAAAGAAGCTGGTATTACACATCAACTTAGTGTAGACTCCACAACAAAATGGAGTTGCTGAACGACAAAATCGTACAATTACCGAGATGGCAAGATGTATATTATTGCAAGGTAACCTACCACAATCGCTAGGAGAATCAGTAAACACTGCCGTTTATTTGAGAAATAGATGTGCTACAAAAACGCTGGAAGGAAAAACGCCATATGAAGCGTGGACGAAACGCAAACCGTACGTAAATTACTTTAGAATTATCGGAACAAGAGCAATCGTACTGGACAAAACGCAAAAAAGGGGAAAATTTCAACCCAAAGGCGACGAATATATTTTGGTTGGGTACTCAGAAGAGTCAAAAGCCTACCGATTTTGGAAACCAAGAACAAAAACGGTAATAAAAGCGCGAGACGTGAAATTCTTCGAGACAGTAGAAACAACTGATTTTGCTCCAAACGATATTTTTGATATTCCTGAAAATAAGAAGCAAGATACAAATGAAGAAGATGCAAGCACATTTCCAAAACCAGCTAATCAAACAGAAGACGAAGACGAAAACTCAGAAGATGAAGATGATATACCAAAAGAGATCATTGATGACAACCGACGCGCGCCAGGTCGCCCGAAATTACTGAGAACGGGTAAGCCGGGAAGGCCGAAAAAGATTTATCAATGTAACAATGTAACAGTACAAGACCCCAAATCCGTTTCGGAGGCTCTAAGCACACGCGAAAAGAAAAATCATGACTAGCCGCTATGGACCACGAATACCGGAGTTTGAACGAGAACAAAACATGGACCCTTGTGAATAGACCAAAAGATAAAAAGGTACTGTCAAATAGATGGGTATTTAAAACAAAGTTCAACCAAAGAGGCGAAATAGAGAAATACAAGGTAAGACTCGTTGTAAGAGGGCATACACAAGAAAAAGGAACAGACTACGAAGAGGTATTCGCACCTGTCGCAAGATTGGAAACAATAAGAACATTGTTTGCGGCTTCCGTGAACAAAGAGATGCTCGTACACCAAATGGATGTAGTGTCAGCTTATTTACAAGGCGAGCTTTCAGAAAAAATATACATGGAATAATCAGAAATGTATATCCAACGGGGAAAAGAGTCAAGAGTCTGTAAATTAACAAAGCCTTGTATGGTCTAAAGCAGTCAGGCCGCGAATGGTACAAGAAGTTTGACAAATTCATAACTGAAAATGGCGGCAGACGCACATCAGCTGATCGATGTGTTTATGCGTTTGATGAAAGTGACGACCGAGTCATAGTAATAATTTACGTTGACGATCTATTAATAGCCTCGAAGAAGATTGAGAAGTTAGAACACGTCAAATCAAAATTAAAATCGCGATTAAAGATGGTTGATCTCGGAAGAGCCCACGATATTCTAGGTATAAATATTGAACGAAATGGTGAAACTGGAAGTATCAAACTGTCACAAAAGAAATACATCGAGAAACTCATTGCCGAATTCAACGTGGAAAATGCGAAGACAGCACCGACCCCATTGGAGCCAAGTGTGAAGATCACAAAAGAAATGTGTCCGAATTTAGAGGAAGAGAGAGAAGAAATGAGAAACCGACCATATCGAGAATTGGTTGGTTAATTTTGGTTATTGGTTGATTAATTTACTTAACTAACGCAACCCGTCCTGACATAGCCTTTGCGGCAAATAAACTTAGTCGATTTTGCTCAAATCCTGGAAGAACACATTGGCAACTAGCCAAACGAGTCTTGAGATACCTGAAAGGAACTTCACATTATGGTATCAGGTACGTCAAGAATGGAGAAAATCTCACGGGATATACAGATTCTGATTGGGCAGGAGATATCGATGACCGAAAGTCATGCACGGGAAACATTGTAGTCCTTGCCAATGGTCCGATCAGCTGGAAATCGAAGAAGCAAGCCTCTGTAGCTCTCTCGACAATGGAAGCGGAGTACGCGGCGCTTGCAGAAGTATCACGTGAAATTGTTTACTTGAAAAGACTATTAATACATATGGGTTTCGAAAAATATGTTAAGGACTCAATAAGGATTTACTGCGACAACCAAAGTGCGATTGAACTATCAAAGAACGCAGTATTCCATAAACGAAGTAAACATATAGACATAAGTTACCATTTTACGAGAGAACTTGTCGACAACAAGGAAATCCTGATTAACTATTTAAATACAGAATCTATGATTGTAGACATGTTAACCAAATCCCTGTCTAAGATTAAGCAACAGAGATGTGTTGATATGTTACATATTGAATGAGTATTGTTTAAACATATTTATGTAAGAAAAGAGCACACGTAGATAGGGGGAGTGTGAGAGATAATGTAATCTACGTGCACTCAATACGTTTAGTTGGATGTATATCTATCTACGCAACTTAAATTTCGCGGTCATTACAATAGCATATCTACCAACCATGTTCCTAGTGCGTACAGTAAATGTGACTGAATCCATCTTTGCGCAGTTCTGTTGTAGCGTATTACTCGATAAGAACCACGTTTCTGTATAACATAAAAACTCGCTTTCTTTGTACTAATTTTATATAATAAAATTCTCACAGTATATTTGGGAAATTTCAAGAAATAATTTCTGGCATGACTTTTTACTACATTAAATTGTTCACAGGAAATCTGTCACTAACATTTATTTAGACAGCAAGAGAGGTAAGAGTGAAACATTTTATAAATATAGGTGTACACACGCACACACTTGCACACTTGTGTGTATATATATCTATATATATATATATATATATATATATATATATATATATATATATATATAAATTTAAGACTTTATTACTGAGACATGTGATAGCAAAAATGAAAAGATTACGATAAATAATGACTTTTTACTAGATATTTTTACTTAGAAATAATTAACTAAATTTCTTAGGAAAAGTATTACTAAAATTAAAGATCATGAGGTGATATCATATATATATATATATATATATATATATATATATATATATATATATATATACATATATACACACACACACATATATATATATGTAATTGCTTAAATTTTTATTTAAAAAATAATTGTTTCGTGGAAAAGTTGCCTTATCTTTCATACAGAATTTTTTTTAATAGCAGAGGATTGCAGCATACCCAATGAACAGACAGTGTATATAAAATATATACTTTTAGTGTCACAGAGGCAGTTTTGAGGACCAGATGTATATATTGTAGCATATATAAAGGTTGTTTTGACGACTGGTTGTCAAAAATACCTTAATATAGCTATAAAGTATCCCACACAGCACGGGTGTCTGTTTGCCAGCTGATAGTCAACTTTTTTCAGTCTACTTGAAGTCGACTTTTTAAGTCGACTGTAAGTCAACTATTTCCAGGCTGACTTAATGTTGACTTTAACTGTCGATTGTAAGTCAACTATTTCTAGGCTGGAGTTTTGTTGACTTTAACTGTCGATATAAGACAACTTAGACATTTTTGATAAATTAAAAGCTTCTTTTATGTTCAATATCAGAAAGGAATAATTTCACATGAATAGCTAAATTCATAGATCAACTTAAGGAAATGACTAAGTGTAAAAATGTTTATTCTTTATTGAAAAAGAATTATATGATTGATTTCGAAGATTATAATATGAAAACAATGATATATTTTTTCGTATTTCGGTATATTCAGCTTCACACAAATAAAAGAGAAGCATCAACAGCGTCACTAGCTTTAATTGCCGTGTAAGCGAATCATATCGATTCTTGTTCCTGTTATAGCCCGAAAAGGCTATACACGAATTAATAGATATATAGTATTTTAGAGATATTATTTTATACGATAAGACATTGCTCAACGTGTAACGCGAATACAGATCACGTTACGAACGTTGACCGAGCGAAGCGCTGACAACGCGAACCACGCGTGAAGCCCGAGCGACCGCGCAATCACTCATTACGAAAACGCGGAAATCAAGGCAAGCGAAATTAATGCATTGCGAAAATGCAAGCAAAGAAGTCCCTTAGAACTCCTTAGCTTGCATCCGGATCTTGCCGCAAAAATCGAGCGACACGACACATGGTCTTGTCGCTAACCGATCCCCTCCTGGGAAACCAAGGGGAGATAATAAAAAGACCCATCGCTAACGATCGGCGGGCAGTCTTGATCATCAATTAATATTACGCGGGCAGTCAATAACGCTTGTTACGGAAAACTATTACATTAACGCCACGCAGTCGGCAGAAAGAAATACGAAAGATCGAGAAGTGAGTCTCGCGACCGAAACTCGACTCCAGACACGCGCACGCCAAGATATTCGATATCGCGATACTCGACGCAAGTGACGTGCGGGAACTTTGTCATTAAGCCAAGTTACGAATAAAATAGATATATATATATTTATTCCAAACACAAAGGTGTCATTTCTATTTATAATAAAACCCGTGAGTTACTCGGGCGGCGCCCGAATTCCCAAATTCCTTCCGGCAAACGATCCTAACTACCGTGCCTCTCCGGAGGCATAACATAATTTGGTGGCAGCGGTGGGATCTGCCGGGGCATCGCCAGAGCTCACTCAAGACCTGCAAAAGACACGGTTGTGTTAAAAGAAGCGGGCACGCCAGCAATCAATTCAATTGAAGTTGACGGACGGAAGCAGCAGCCAAGCCTTCCCCAAGACCTGCAAAGCACCCAGGGTGTAAACAGGACAGGCACGCCAGCACACGTAAAACGTAAGCTGACGGACACCATAATCGACGGAAGACAACGCAAGGACAACAGAACGAGCATCGCCACAACAGCTGTAGCAGAAACGTGAGCCGCCAAGCATCGCGACCTACGATAACTCTACGGACAACGCACCGACGCCGGACAACGACCGCCGTACGACGAGCATCGTCAGCCGTATCAGCCGCCGAGCGAAGGACTGCAGCGTCAGCAACCTACTGACATAGCGAGCGATCATGCGAGCCGTCATAATATTGCAAGTCCGAAAAAATTTAATAATTATAACTGCGTGAATGTCGGAAGGTTCGAATATACCGAAACCGATAGCGAACCGATCGTGGTTACTGAGCGAACCAGCCCGACGAGCGATTAACTTAAGCGTAACACCGCGAGAAAATCTTTATAACGTGCGGAAAAACTTAGAAACGCAATACTCGAGCGAAAGCGAGCCCGAGTTACCGGAAAACGTTGTCACAGAACGCGAATTTCCATTTAACGATTTAGACGAAAGCCTACTCCCGCGTAATACGACTGACCCCACTGACAACGCTCAACGCGAGACTAGACGTACGCGACCGTACATTAGCAGAACTCCAAGTAGAGTATCTTTACGGCGCGAATTTTCGTTAACTTCCTACGAGAGCGATCTGTTCGATCCGGAAGAGATTTATAGCCAACAGGAAAATAATATGGCCGAATCGCGAAATCCGCACGAACGTACTCCCGCAAATCTGCCGCGAGGCGCGGTAGACGAGGAAATAGAAAACATGCGGCAATCCATCCGCCAAATGGACCGAAATATAGCGGAGGCCGACCGCACGCCGCCTCCTGAGATCAACCGCGAGGAAAGAGGAGATTATACACAGATAATCCACATCTTGAATGAAATACGCGCGGACATCCATTCGTTAAATATACGAGTAACGCGACTAGAGAGCGCGGACACGCAATTACCCCTTCATACAGACACTAGCAGGGAAAACGATAACGATGCGTTTGAACCAACATATGGGCGAACGAGACGCGATATCAGAAATCGACGAAGCGTCGCCCCGAATTATCTACCGTTAAAGGAAGCGAGAATAATGATCCCCGAGTTCGACGGAACCTCGCGACATAAATTGCAGGAATTTTTAAACGCGTGCAAATACACTGTTCAGAACATAAACCCAGCAGACGAAGAATCGTTAATTCAAGCCATCTTATTTACAAAATTAAAAGGGAAAGCGATGCAGGACTTTGAGACGCGAGATATACAAACGTTCGACGAATTAAAGCAGCAACTCGAGACTTGTTACCAGTCGAAACAAAGCACGACACATTTACAGATCGAATTCAATTCGTTAAAACAAAAGCCGAATGAAACTGCGCAAGCTTTCGGACAGCGCGTTGATTTACTAGCAATGAAATTATACGACTCGATGATCGAAGGAAAAGAGCAATCCGCATTATCAAAACGCACGATTCAACAAACAATCCAAGCGCAGGCATTAATAAATTACCAGATCGGGCTACACGACGAATTACAAGTGCTCGTACGTGCGCAGCGATATACGACGCTCCAAGAAGCGATAACGGGCGCGAGCGCCGAAGAAAAACTCAGACCGGGAACAGCGAGAACAAGTAGTTTTGTTAATAAAAATAAAACCGAATCAAGTTACTCGCGAAATAGTCGAAATCCGACACCGCAATGCTTTAAATGCCGAAAAAACGGACATTACGGACGCGATTGTCGAAGTAGCCGATATGCGCTCCCGAAACCGGAAAAACCCTCGCGAATAAACGCAATAAGTAAATACTGCTCGCATTGCAAAAGAACAGGACACAGCCGCGACGAATGCTGGAGCCTAAACGGAAAACCGAAACATAGTACAGATAAACTAAAAATCGGAAATCAGCAAAAAACGCGCGAAGAAAATATACGCGACCGAAAGAAATCGCGACGACAGAAAAGGAACGCCGATAGCGCAAGTAGCAGCAGCGAAGACGAGCAGGATGAAGCGAGAAAGAAACAACCGCTACCTGCATCTGAGTATCGCGTTACACATATTAAAGATATGCCACGCGCACAGAAAAAAACGGATTTATTGCTAATAACATTACCAATGCGACAAGCAAAAGACGGAAAAATACAGATGTTGTACGACTCAGGGTCGACCATCTCATTAATAAAATTGAAACATTTAAAGGATGACACACTAATACATGAAGGTAAAATCGCGCTCACAGGCATAACCGGGCATAAAGTACACACCATAGGAAAAATGTACGCCACGATTAAAATAGAAAATCACAAGGTAAAACATGCATTTTACGTTGTAAGAGACGACATTCCAATAGAATATAAAGGAATAATAGGAATTGATTTCCTTCGACAACATTCTGTATCCTGTGATTATAATCGAAATCAATTAAAAATAGGAGAAGCCGTGCTAAGATTCCATACGTTTAACAAAACAATCCTAAAACCGCGCAGCGAAACCATCGTAAAAGCGATGACGAAGCAAAATCGGATAGGAATAGTACGAGCAGAGGAAACAGCTCCAGGAATCTACCTTGGAAACTGCTTAGTAGAACCGAAGGATTACACGTGTCCCGTTAGTATCATAAATACAACCGATACGGAAGTCGAGATACAGAGGCCGAACGTCACCCTCGAAAACATAGAACGCGAAATCGAATCCAAAATACACACGATACAAGCAAGAAAAAATTTTAAGCCTACTAGGTCGAGACAAATCTGACAACTACTACGCACGCAACATTTAAATACGGAAGAAAAACAGGCACTCCTACGGATATGCGAAGAATATTGCGATACCTTTCAGTTGGACGGAGAACCACTGACGTGCACCGCGACGGTAGAGCACGAGATAAACACGCGCGCTGATACCTCGCCGGCGAACACGAGACCGTATCGTCTTCCCGATAAGCACAAGACGGAAGTAAATAAACAAGTGCAAGAAATGCTGAAAAACGGCATAATCCGAACAAGCGCGAGTCAATGGAACGCACCCTTATTAGTGGTACCGAAAAAGGCCGACGCATCCGGAAAACCTAAGCTCCGAGTAGTAGTAGACTTTCGGAAGCTAAACGATTTAACAATAGGCGATTCATTTCCACTGCCCAATATCACCGAGATACTGGACCAGTTAGGAAACGCTAAATATTTTACCACACTAGACTTAGCGTCAGGATATCATCAGATACCGATGGCTGAGCAGGATAAACAAAAGACAGCTTTTTCAACGCCTTACGGACACTATGAATTTAATAGAATGCCGTTTGGATTGAAAAATGCGCCAGCAACATTCCAGAGACTAATGAATTCAATTCTAACCGGAATGCAAGGACTTAAATGTCTGGTTTATCTAGACGACATCGTCATATATGGAGCGAGCCTAGAGGACCACAATAAAAGACTCAAGGAAGTACTGCAGAGACTCCGAGAAAATAATCTAAAGTTGCAACCAGATAAATGCGAATTTTTGCGCAAGGAAGTCATTTATCTAGGACACATAATTTCGGAGAATGGGATATCTCCGGATCCGTCAAAATTAACGGCAATAAAGGAATTTCCGACGCCGAAGAAAGTAAAAGATATACAATCTTTCATAGGACTAGCCGGATACTATAGAAAATTCATAGAAGATTTTTCAAAAATAGCCAAGCCACTGACGAAATTAACGAAGAAAACGGAAAAATTCGAGTGGACTATGGAACAGCAAAATGCTTTCGAAATACTAAAAGAAAGATTAATGACAGCGCCAGTGCTAATGTATCCAGATTTCAACCAAGAATTCATAGTGACGACTGATGCTTCCGACTATGCAATCGGAGCAGTATTGTCACAAGGAAAAGTAGGTAACGACCGGCCAATTGCTTACGCCAGCAGAGTTTTATCGCGGGCGGAGCAGAATTACAATACAACCGAGAAAGAATTATTAGCGATTGTATGGGCTGTAAAACATTTTAGGCCATACGTATACGGTACGAAATTTAAAATCGTAACCGATCACAAACCATTAATCTGGTTATTTAATGTGAACGATCCCGGATCGAGATTGATCCGATGGAGATTAAAACTCGAAGAATATGATTATGAAATCATCCATAAAGCCGGACGAGCGAACGCGAACGCCGATGCACTGAGCCGTAATGTAACAAGAGAAGCGCATGAAACAGAAGAGGAAGAACGAGAGATCCTCGCAATAGAAGAAGAAACAAACTCCGACGAAGAAAAAATATACACGGAGGAAGACAAGAAACAGATATTATATGAATATCATGATGCACCCACAGGAGGACATCAAGGAGTTGAACGAACGATAAAAAGAATCCGCCTAAATTACAATTGGCCAGGAATAACAAAAGATGTAGAAAAATACATTGCAAAATGCGAATCGTGCCAAAAAAATAAACTATCGCGAAAAAATAAAGTACCGTTAATAATCACGGATACGCCTACTAAACCTTTCGAAAAATGCGCGTTAGATATTGTAGGACCGCTAACAGTTACAACAAACGGAAATAAATATCTCTTAACATTCCAAGACAATTTAACGAAATTTAGCAAAGCGATACCGATTCCAAACCAAGAAGCGAACACGGTCAGTAAAGAATTCGTTACAAATATTGTACTTGAACACGGAATACCGGAAAAAATTTTAACGGATCAAGGCACAAATTTCCTCAGCGAAATATTTAAAAATACATGTAAATTATTAAAAATAAATAAAATACAAACAACTGCCTATCATCCGGAAAGTAATGGCGCGTTAGAACGATCGCATCGAACATTAGCGGAATATTTAAGGCACTACATAAACGAAGACCAGACAGACTGGGACGAATGGATACCGTTCGCAATGTTCACATACAACACGACGTCACATACAGCTACGGGGTATACACCCTTCGAATTAGTCTACGGGCACCAAGCGGACTTACCTACGTCACTGACGAGACCGCCTAAACCGACATATAATTACGACGATTACGCGCAAGAATTGAAAGAAAGGCTAAGGGCAACGAATCAGCTCGCAAAAGAGCATATCAAAGAAGAAAAATTTAAAGCCAAAAAACAGTACGACAAAAGTACTAAAGAAATAAAATTTAAAGTCGGCGACAAGGTATTAGTACATGACGAGACGCTCCGACGCGGACGATCTAAGAAACTTGAATCCCTATGGACCGGACCGTACGTAATAATCGAGAAAAATTCGGACGTGAATTATACAATTAAGAAAGGAAGAAAAGCGGTGCGCATGCATACAAACAAATTAAAGCAATTTATAGAGAATTAAAATAAAATAAAAAACGTACCTATTCGTTGTTGGAACGACCGACCAATCGCATCTGATACAAAGCGCGACGAATCTGCGCTCTCGCACGACCTCCTTCTTCGAATTCACGGAGGGAAGGACGGAGATGATCATCGAAAATGCGCCCTCGAAGGCGTACAGGCATATTCCGCCACAGCCGTTGCAACATTGGAACAAATTCATCGGGAGGCTCATAACGTGGCACCCAAGCAGCATGGTCGGACCCGTCGTCCACCTCATCCAAATCCGTTTGAGGCACAATAACAAGCACTGCACCATCATCATCACTATCGAAATCTTCCTCCGAAGAGGGAAAATAACGCGAGCGATCAACGATATTCGCACAAACCATGTTAGTGGTATACTCAGTAAAATACAACTGAATAAGAACCACACGAAAAAGGCTAAAGCCAGCAAGAAGAAAACTTAAACTCATAAAATGAGAGCCGATAAGACGGTTATATGAAACATTTTAATATGAAATTACAGGATACTCGTCAGCTGGAACAGTCGACAGGCCGAAAGTCGCACGGGGCAACATGAAACGGATTCACCTTACAAGGTCCAAGAATTCCTACACAACCCCGGCATATATTTCGAAAAGATCGGACAATTACAACAAGCTACAAAAACGTGGAAACTAGTTATTAAATTAGATATAACGACAATAAATGACAAAGTATGGCAAATAAACCAATACATCCAACAAACTAACGAGATGTGCGAACAAATAAAGTCAGAATTCCACCATAAACGCACTTGCGATAATTTAAAGGAAATCGTAAAAAACGAGTCGAAACAATTAACGAAATTGATCACTCTAATAAATACGCTATATAAGACACGGACGAACGGACGTAGAGGTCTCATCGACGGAATAGGCGAAATAGCGAAAACATTGTTCGGTACAATGGACGCGAACGATAGAGAATTAATAAACGAACAATTAAATCTCTTACAAAATAATCAGCAAACCATTCAACATGTCGCGAAAAATCAAATAAAAATCTTAAATAGTACAATAGTACACCTAGATAAACTAGAAAATATATTAGACCATAACGGTAAATTACTAAATCATTATGTTCGAGAATATAGTACTCGCGAAGAAATAACCGAACATTTTACGGTAATCATCGCGATGATAACAGATTTAATTCGGGACGCGAAAGATGTAATGGAATATCTTACGTATGTACGCAAGGGCACTATGCATCCCGTACTAACACCTATTAGCGACATTATAACACATTTAAAAGAAGCAGCTATCCAATTACCTCACGGTTTATATTTCACTTTCGAAATTCGAAACGACGAATGGTTAGCACTAGAAGAATATATTAAAATAACTGCATACCGTGAAGGATCAATCATATTTACTGTATTGCAATTCCCACTAATCTCACAACCAGTATACGATATAATAAAGGTAACCCCATTACCTACGTACGATCATAAAAATATATTTACGCACGCGGAAATAAACCACGAAATAATCGTAGTTAATAGAGAAGGATTAACGTATATCATAATAACGGAGGACGACTTAAAAAAGTGTATCCAAATAAATTCCAGATACATATCTGAGAAAACGCAACCAATACACCGTATTAATCCAAACGCGCCGTGCGAAATACAAATGTACTTGCAACCACAAAACCAAAACGAGGCTTGCAAAAGTAAACATGTAATTGCGACAGAAACGATATGGATACCATTGCAACAGCCACTTACTTGGCTATACTCAACTGTACGCGAACAATCAATAATAATTCAATGCGAAAATTATAACGAGATTAGAAAAGTAATTAAAGGAACAGGGCAAATTACCCTTCAAAATAAATGTAAATTAATAACAACAGAAATGACGATCCAACCAAAAGAAGTCATACAAGGTAGCGAAATAGAAACGTATTTACCGGAAATTAATATTACATTTATACGAGACAATACAGACGTACTAGACACGAAACAACAAAACATCGTACAGCATTCAGAATTAACGGAATTAAAAAATAAACTAAAGGATATAAACAACGATATGCAAAATACTAACGACAAATTCTTTACGAAAAAACAATTCGTATATCCTATGGCGACAAGCGGAATAACCACAATAATTATAATAATATTAATAATTTATATAATTATAAAAAATAAAAAGAAACATACGAAACGACCGTCAGTCAGGATATACGAGAAAGACGAACCACGTATATCCTACGGATTCCCAAAACCCATACTAAAACGTAGTTTAAGTACACGATTTTAGATAAGTATAGGAATAATAAGAAACGATTATATCTCATATTGTATACGGGAAAAATGTTGTACATTAGAATAAGAAAAAATAATTTTGTTTGTTTTGCGAAAAACGTCACTTTTACACCTCCGTTTTTCTTTTTTTTACGGGGGAGGGATGTTATAGCCCGAAAAGGCTATACACGAATTAATAGATATATAGTATTTTAGAGATATTATTTTATACGATAAGACATTGCTCAACGTGTAACGCGAATACAGATCACGTTACAACGTTGACCGAGCGAAGCGCTGACAACGCGAACCACGCGTGAAGCCCGAGCGACCGCGCAATCACTCATTACGAAAACGCGGAAATCAAGGCAAGCGAAATTAATGCATTGCGAAAATGCAAGCAAAGAAGTCCCTTAGAACTCCTTAGCTTGCATCCGGATCTTGCCGCAAAAATCGAGCGACACGACACATGGTCTTGTCGCTAACCGATCCCCTCCTGGGAAACCAAGGGGAGATAATAAAAAGACCCATCGCTAACGATCGGCGGGCAGTCTTGATCATCAATTAATATTACGCGGGCAGTCAATAACGCTTGTTACGGAAAACTATTACATTAACGCCACGCAGTCGGCAGAAAGAAATACGAAAGATCGAGAAGTGAGTCTCGCGACCGAAACTCGACTCCAGACACGCGCACGCCAAGATATTCGATATCGCGATACTCGACGCAAGTGACGTGCGGGAACTTTGTCATTAAGCCAAGTTACGAATAAAATAGATATATATATATTTATTCCAAATACAAAGGTGTCATTTCTATTTATAATAAAACCCGTGAGTTACTCGGGCGGCGCCCGAATTCCCAAATTCCTTCCGGCAAACGATCCTAACTACCGTGCCTCTCCGGAGGCATAACATTCCTATGCAAAATGTACCAACCAATCAGAGCTCATCACGTACCGCTGTTGGCGCCACTTGGCGCTACTTGGCGCCATTCTTCTACTGAAACTGAGGCGTGTGCTGTGTAGTGAACGTAGCATTCGTAACAAGCGAAACGCAAAACTGCGAAAGTAAAGAATTTGAGTGAATCAAGAGCTCGTGGCTGTAACCACAATAAGTACGACTACAAGAAATTGATGCCAAGGATCAATCCGACTCGCTGATGACCAAAAGTCGTACTTGCGACAGGGTCACGAAAGATTAAGAAGAAGAAGAAGGAAAGCACGTGGAGTGTCCTTTATTGTGGATTATATCCTATATTTGGATCCTCTATCTTTTGAGTCAGAAATATTCAGAACATTGAAGCAAATTTCGAAACGTGCGCGTAATACACGCCAAGTCGTAGTGATCCGTTTACATATTTTTTCTTACTACGGGAGATAGATAAAGGAGAAGAAAAAAGAAAAGTTACGGTATGTGATTAAATATCAAAAATATTAGTACATTAGTCAATAAGTAATATAAATGACCATTTAAAGATATATCTTTTAGACAATATGCATGTTGCCTGGGTATAATTGTAATGGAAAATTAATGCATTCATAATTGTAGTTTCAATGTAATGATGAATGCATTCTTAATACTCATTGTCATTGGTTTACGCTAATTTTATATAATATCGATAGTGTAATGATATATAATTGTCATGTAAAGACTTAATTATATTAGAGTATATAACATCAATATGAAACATAATACACGACAATGCCATTCTCATAATATAGGTTGTTTTTCAGCTAGGGACACACACGACACAAAATCACAGTGTTCGACACAATGCTTTTCTACAACGACATAACTCGATACAAATATACACAGCTAAAAAGGTGAGTCGAGAGATTTGTGTTCACACAACTCTCCAGTGCAGTGGCCGGCAAGACAAGACCTCTTAAGGTCAGCAAAGGCCAATAAACTATACAAGAAAAAGAATCTTTAGTATCTGACACTGTCTATTTATCTTGTTGCTGGAAAATAGTCAACTATTATTCATACACATTGGGCGTTTTCCAACAATGAGACACAAAGAGACATAGTGTCAGACACTGGAGAGTGATTCTTTTTTTTCTATGGTTAATTGGTTTTTGCTGACCTTAGGAGGTCTTGTCTTGCCAACTACTACACTGGAGAGTGTGAACACAAATCCCTCGACTCACCTTTTTAGCTGTGTATATCTGTGTCGAGTTGTGTCGTAGAAAAACATTGTGTTGAACACTGTGTGACTTTGTGTTGCCTGTGTCCCTTGCTGGAAAACAACCAAGGTGTCTAGACATACATCAATATCATATTTGATTTATAAGATATTATCTATATTCTATATCTTTTTAAATGTTTCAAGATTAGTACATGAATTATTCGAATAGCATATATGCCACTACTGTTTAACGATGAAATGATCAATGCTGATATAGTGTTCATTTAAATTAATATTAATATTAATATTAATTAATATTAATATTAATTAATAATAAGTTATTGCAATTAAAATTGTATTTTTTTTTGTTGCAGTGACAATTGAGAAAAAAGGCCTTTAAAGGAGGCTTCTCTAAAGAAAAAGCTTCTCTAACAGAAGGTGATCCCAGTGTAAAACAAAGTGAGTAGTTTTGTAGCATTAATAAAATATTTATTGTATATTGTTAAAAATGATTACTCAGCAAACAGATATATATATATATATATATATATATATATATATATATATATATATATACCCAGTCAGCCACGTCTGTTCTAACAGATATTGCCAAGTGCTTGCTACAAATTATTGTCAGCAAAAAGGCTACAAATTTGGTGCAAGAGTTGTTATTACCGATTAAGCTGGCAGATTGCCGGCAAGAACCAAGCAAAGCTTGCTAACATAACTAGACAGCAAATTGGCGGCAGAAACCGAGCAAAGCTTGCTGACACGACTGACATCAGATTGTCAGCAAAAACTGAGCAAGATCTGGAGTGCGCAATCAGATGGCAAATTGGCAGCAAAAACCGAACAGAATCTGCAGCTTATTACAAAGTATTATAAAATAGTTCAGTCGCTTATCGCTATGCGGCGCGTTATTCATTATCTATACCCGTATTCAAATTCTTGTCATGAGTGTATATAAAGCCTGCAAAACGCTAATAATATTATAATATATATATTTCTATCAGTTCAATTTTTGACACAATTCTTATACAAGAAATTCAGATATTGAACTGATTTTTGGCAAATCGGACAGATAATTGTTCGATTTTCACTTATTCGAACAATTTCTGTCCAAAAAGATCTTTAATTTTGTAAATTAAATTATTTAAATTTACTTATACGTTTTAAAACATTAATATATGATTTTATATAACAATACTGTAATTTGTCTTATTTTTGCCATCAAAAGAACGTCAGAAAATGGTCTCCCGTAGATGTGATATATTTTGGGTCTTATGAGACCTAACTTAGGATGTCTAATTATCTAATGGTCATTTTATGATCAAAACTTATCATCATTTTATTACTTAGGGTTGAGACTTTAAATCCATTTAAATATACTATTTTATATGAATGGCCAAAAGCTGCAGAATTTGTTCGGTTTTTGCTGACAATCTGCTGTCAGATTGTCCTGCGCAGATCTTGCTCGATTTTTGCCACCAATTTGACGTCAAATCATGTCAAGCTTTGCTCGGTTTTTGCCGTCAATTTGCTGTCAGGTTATGTCAGCAAGCTTTGTCACCAAAACACAAGCTTAATGCGGACACAGATGGCACTGGATTTGTTACCAAGTTTTGAGCGAATTTGATGCCAATTTGGCAACAATTTGTTATCAAATTGCTTACTGGGTTATTTTACCGTATCACGTCACATTTCTTTTCATCGTAAAAAATAGTCGGAAAATTGCTCAAAATGTATATTATATGAATAAGGATAAGTAATGACTTAAAAAAGTTATGTAAAGTATTCTTTTCTTTTAAATAATATTTAAATAATATTATTTAAAAGAAAAGAATACTTTACATAACTTTTTTAAGTCATTACTTATCCTTATTCATATAATATACATTTTGAGCAAATTTCTGACTATTTTTTACGATGAAAAGAAATGTGACGTGATACGGTAAAATAAAGTACAGATTCGTATTCAGAGACCCAACATCTATAAGAAATACCTATTCTGGTTCAAGGTATTTAAAAAATTGTTTTTTTGTAGTCCTGTGTAATCTGTCTAGTAATATTTATATTATGACATTTTTAATATTTATATTATTATGACATATTTATATTATTACATTCTATTTTTATTTTTGTTAAAGAATTACTATATATATATATATATATATATATATATATATATATATATATATATATCCTTTCTTTAACGTATATTATAAATGATCAATGATTTGCAATAATGTTTGCTATGTACAAAAATGGACATTGCCAATTAATGGATGTTTATAAAAATACTTTGTTTCAGATGATAATTTCAAAAGACAAGTATTACGACAATTGCAAATAATTAATCTAAGACAACAACATATTTCCAAGGATCTCAGCGTTTTATTCATAAAAGCAAATTCTGAGAAAGCTAAACCAATTGTATCAAATGAAAATTTTATATTTAATAAGTACAATCTTCCTTTAAAAGAAATACAAGAATTGGAGGCGCTAGAAGAATTTTTAATCCGGGACAATAATTTTAAAAATTTCGTAAGCAGATTTATTTACTAATACATTTTTTATTGTATTTATAATTTGCATAAATTTATTTTTATATTTTAGATCAATGAAATTATACAAATTGAAGGAGTATCATACAAACATATGGTGAAACGAGTATTGACAAGAATAATGTCGAATGATTTATCTAAGATATACAGTTGGATAGGATTTAAAGTAAACGTAATTTTTCAAATTCAATTTGAATTTTCAATTTTTCTTCAGACGTGCTCAGCAATATTAATCGCTACACAAAAAACAAACGTTTGTTCCAAAGCGATGATAGAGACTATAATAAAATATTGTAGGCTTGTAAAATCTATTGAACGACAGAAAC
Organism: Formica selysi; assembly: GCA_009859135.1. Classification (NCBI taxonomy): domain Eukaryota; kingdom Metazoa; phylum Arthropoda; class Insecta; order Hymenoptera; family Formicidae; genus Formica; species Formica selysi. Next base: position 103,472 of record WHNR01000113.1, on the reverse strand, counting down.
AGTCAAGAAAAGAAAAAGAATTGTAAGATGTTCCATTTCAAGTAAAAGAAGAAATTTTATTTCGAGTCTATTATAATAATGAAAAAAGATTATTTCAGTTAAAGGTTATTTTTATGTTGTAAAAAATTGTTTTTACAGATCTTAAACACGTTTAGAAAAATGCGTTTAAAGAAAAGTTTTTTTTTATTTGAACAATATTGTTTTTGTGATAATTATACCAAAGTAATATTTTAAGTTCAAAGTAAAAGATATTGTTTTTATTATATTTTATTTCTTTTATAAATATTATGTTCTTATGTTTATAAGTATATGTAACAAAATCAATATGAATGTCTAAAATATTTTTAAATTTATACCTTGTGTATAAATATTTTATAAATAATAAAAAATTAAGCTCAAAATGAATTAAATTGATGTATTTATTAATTAAATATAAATCTCTCTTCCTCTAATATACATATTTAAATAATCACAGTTCTAAAAAACATGAAATTATCTATTTTTAGCAGTTAAATTTATCTTTTTTTACAAGAAAGTTGATATATGAACATATTAGTTATTATTGCAAATCCATTTCACTTTTTTTACAAGAACAATAAGAATTAGTTAAAATACAATAATGCACATTGAAAATGTATAAGTGTTAAAAATAAGATACCGATAATATCAGTTAACAGATAATATTAACACTTTAATATTCTCAAGTTATATTGTTTTCTAACAAATTTTGTGTTTTTCTTGTAAAAAAGGTGAAATGGATTTACTGGATTGGAAATAATAACTAATATGTTCACAGGATATTTATTAAGTGTTCTATGAAAATACGTAGAATGATCTATAGAACATTCGGTAAAATATACTATGCACGTTCATAGAGCATTCTATAGAAAACTTATGGAATATTCTATAAATATGCATAAAATATTTTCCAGAATATTTGATAGATTATCCTATTCACATTCCACGAACATTTATAGTAGTGTCATTCGAATGTACTATGAACATACGATCAATGTAAAAGAATATCCTATAGAATATTCGAAATATTCTTGAAGAATATTCATAGAACGTTCATAAGAATGTTTAGTGCTATCTGGGAAAATACAAGGTTGGATAATAATGCAGGACAATAGCTGGATTTGAGTAAGACTAATCTATTTACGAATGTAGAACTAACAACGAAATAAGAGACAATATAGTTTTCATGCCCTTTTGCCTAATTACTATACACGTACCTGATTAATAACGCGATGAGCTTCTGTAAATTGTCCTGATATTGTGAATTATTGATATCAACGTCTTCCACTTTCTGGAGTAGTGCGAAATCATCTATAGTACCAGTTTGTTTCTCGCATAGCAAGCGCAGAGGATCTGTGAAAAAATTATCACGATTAAATTTATTTGCTGAGATGTAACTATATAATCCAAGTTACAAAATTGACTGAGAAACATATAAATGCCAGACGGCAAACGTTTGCAGCCACTAAGAGCATGAGCCGTACACGGACGTGGACTCATGCTAGTGCGTGTATATCCCTTCCATATGTTTTAGTAGCTGCAAACGTCTGCCGTCTGGCATCTACGCTGAGAAATAAAGAGCATGCATTTTTAATATGATTCGAATTATAAATGTGGTCGAATTGAGGTTATGAGGTTAACGCATATATGCGCTACATGGACGCATTGAATCCTACGAAAAATATTATAATATCTCATAACGTTATATGTGCCAAAAGCGATTATAAGTGATTTCAATACTTAAAAGAGCAAAATTCTCTGAGATTCTTATAGATTCTATCGACACTACTATACATACCTTTTTGCACTTTAAGACGCTGTCCTACACGTTGCCAGAGAACAAAGAATTAAGGGTCGGCAGGAGAGACGGTGGAGACCTCTCGCGGGAAGCCGTGAATTACGAATTCGTAGTCTACGTCCTACAGCCAAAATAAAGAGAAAATCGGATTCTAATGATGATATTCGTATTCAGCAGCATCGTCTTCTTAGACGTACAGAGCGTTTTTTTGAAAAAAATGATCAAAATAAAAATTCTAATACTGACAAACAACATACAGCTGATTGTGGATCAGGTGTAGTTGTTCTCGAATTCATATTATATTTTTATTATAAATTTTTAAGAGCCAAATTGCAAAATCCGGCTGTGTACGACTAATTCTAACGATGTAAGGAATACATCAAAACAAGTTTCATGAAAAAATATTAATTTTTCGAGATGTAGGACGAAGACTACGAATTTCACCACATCTGTATCTAAAGTGCAGCTAACAGCAGAACATGGGGAATATTCCGTAGTGGCACACTGGCCGCGTGATAAGGAAAGATGATTGCGTCATCTTTGTCTCTCTTGCACCGCATGTGTAGTAACGTCCGTGAAGGCACAAATACCGATATGTTGAGCACATGGATGCGATTGTTGAGAGACAATATCAGACAAGGAGTGACAATGGCATGCTATCCTATCCTTTCTCTACACACGAACGAGGTTTTATTCATCGTTTTACATAAATTGTATAAGATGAACACATACACAATAAAATTTTAGATACAGATAAATACAGATATATTAAATGAAAGAATAATTAAAAATAGTTAAAATGTACAATAAATTTTAAAGTAGATCAATTTTTTTTTATAAATAGCTTTTTCAATATATGTAATTATTATTGTTTTTTTGTAATAAAAAAAAGTTTTTTAATATTTTTTATTAAAGAGAGAAACTATATTATTAATGATATAGGAAAAGCTATATTATAATACAAAATTAATGTATCTTTTTCAAAATTTAATCGTTTTATATATTACTTTAATAACTTATTTATTATGTAATACTGTAATTATTATTCATTATTTTGTATTATTATAATATGAAAGAAAAAGGATATAAAAGTTATGAACAATGAAATTTTCATATATATATATTTTGTTTTATTTATACATTATACGTGATAAAAATGTATGTTTGTATGCATGTATGTGTGTTATGCATGTATCGTGCTATATGTGTATGTGTGATGTGTGTTTTTTAAAATATATTAATGACTTTATATGCTCCTCTCCCTCTTCCTCCTCGACTTCTTCCTCTCCAACTCCCGCGTGCTGGCGGTTGCTGCTGCTGTTGTTGCGAAAGTGGCAACGGTGGCTGCTGCTGCTGCTGTTGCGAAGGTGGCAACGGCGATGGTGACGGCTGTTGTTGCTGTCGGCGTTCACGACGACGTTGTCGATACCGCCGCCGCCGTTCTGCCCGAAGATGCTATAATTAAAAAAATTAATGTTATGTTTTAATTAATAAAATTTTATATGCAATATGTCTTCTTATATATAGCACTTCTGATAATATTAAAAATATTAGTGTATTGTATAAATATGCACTAAACTTACAAATTCTGGTCGCGGTGCTTGCATTACACACATGCAAGGATGTGGATGTGGACCATATGGGACCGGCACGACATAGCCGGGCGGTATAAAATTGAGCGGCATGAAACCGGGCGGCATAAAACCGGGCGGTATGAAAGGCGGCACTTGATCAGGTCGCACGTGGTCAGGTGCCACGTGATCAGGTGGTGCCGCTACATCTTCTTCCGACGGCGGTGGCGGAGGTTGAGATGGCAGTACAAAAGATATTGCTGAAAAAAAAAGAAAAAAGGTTATCTCTCTAAATTTCTGCTTTTACCATAATTGTTTCTTATACATAAATACAATTAATATATAACATAATAAATTATACAATGATATGCAAAATATCATATTTTACTTCTATTTTAATAATTGAATAGCTGAAATGTTTACAAAAATAAAAAATTATCTTACCATTGTTTCGGTCTGCCATTGTCCTTACAGTAGATCGACTTCTTTCAGTCATTGATATAACAATTCGATATTAGTGCACTTATAGTTAGCCTAAGCCTACCGCGGCGCCGCGGGGTATGTGCGCAACAATGCAGGGAAAGGATCCTGCCAATGACCGAGGGGAAAAAAATATCATGTAATTGTTTTTAAAAAAAATGTGCCATTTATATCATTCGATGGAGCAAAATTTCAGTTTGAAGAATCTGTTTTTTGAATTGCAGTACAATGATTTTTAACGCAGTTATGAGCAATGAAAATCAAAATGCTTCTTTTTTATTTAATCCGCAAAAACTCAATAATGAAAAATCTTAAAAACATTTTTAAAAAATCATGTTATAGGGAAAAATTTCAGTTTTTACATTACAAAGTCGAAAATTTTCGCAGATTTATTTTGGGCACGTAACAAACCAACAAAGTCGGAAAAAAATTCCAATTTCATTCAGTTTATAGTTTTCTATATATAAAAATTGCCAAACTCACAGAAACTCAAACAATCAAAAAAACATAGTGACCTTTCGAAAGTAAAGATTTTAAGTTTTGAAACCTATTTTGTTTATTTTAATTTTGTTCATTTTTAAGGGAGTTACAGGTGTCTGAATTTTGCCTATTTTTTAAGAAAAAATTCTTGTAGTTTTTAAGAGAAGATTATATATATATATATACATATATGTATATTATATGTATATTATATGTATATTTACATTTAAATATAAATATATTTTTTTCTTTATTCAATATCTTGTTTTTTAATATTCGCAAAAAATGGAAAAGTAAAGAGTAGTTGTTCGAAACCGAACTATAGAAATTATTATCCGCTAAAGCGCGCTATTACAAAGCGCGCTCAAAAGTTGGCGCGCTGGCGGACATCTCGCGCGGCGCCCGGCTCGCTGCGAATCAGAGCGCGTAAACAGCTGCGCTCCGCAAATCGCGCCAGGCCCGCGGCATCGCTCGTGCCATTCGAAGCGGGCCACGCAGCGATCACCCGAGGGAGCCAAAATTACAAACAAGTGAGAATAACAAAGTTCAATTTTAAATAATCATCGATAATAACAACCGACGCGAAATTTGAGACAAACACGTAGAAAGTTCGAGAACATTAAAAAGAACGTTTGTATAAAAGCTCTCTCGGGGCACCACCGGGCGCACTCGATCCGATAATTTTGACGAGACAGTGTGTGAATTTTGTACGTAGACGTTCGCTAGCAAAAGTTAAAGTAGCTCGCTTTTCTTCTGTTAACCATCGCTTGTGGTTCGCGAAATCTCGCGTCTTCGAGAATATTTGTAGCTCGCGAATATTCGTTACGAAATTCTATCCGTTGCTCGCGGGTTATTCCGTCGCTCGCGGAATCGCTCCGTTTGTACCGTCGCTTGCGGTATTCGATATATCCGTCGCTCGCGGAGATTATCGTTGCGCTCCCGGTCGCTCGCCGGAGCAAGACACGGTTAAGATTAGCATAAATCTGATCGACAAAGAACTTGTTAACTATTTATTGGTTTAAATAAATTGACTGCTTTTTACATAACGCTATCTTATCCATTTCGTTCTCTCAACGCGCTCCCGCGTTCACTCGCGCACAGTAGTGAAATAAATTAGTCCAAACACAGTTTTTGTTTTGTTATATAATTTTAAATAATATTAAATAATATTGTTATATAATTTTAAATAGCATATACAGATATGTGTGTCTGTATCTGCGCGTGTATATACCAAAAATAACAGGTTAAGAAAGTTTGGCAGAATAAATGTCGCACATAATTTATATGTGTATAATTAATAATCGTATATATGCAAAATGTTTCATTATTTAACTATTAAACTACTATATATATATGCTATATATATTAAACTACATATGTATTAAAAAATTAAAAGTACGATTATCTAATTTTGGTTTCTATTCATTATGATCACTTCGATGTCTATGCTTCGCGATCAGCATCTTATAATCATTCTGTGAAGTAGAATAATATAACAGCGCTCTTTTATCAAAGCTTCTTGATACTCCTAGTGTTTACCTAGTATATCCTGCGCGCCGCGGTGCGTATGTGCGTAAAAACAATAGAAGGGAGAGTGATCTCCGTGATTTATCAGCACAGTAAATAGTGTGCTACATCGCGCAATTTTGAACACTACATAAAATACATTGCGTACTGAGGTTGTGTAGTTGTGTAGTGACATTGTGTGTTGTGAAATATATAATGGGCAAGAAGAAGGACAAACTATATTCTTCGGATAAACGCATTTCTCTGAGGAAGATAATGTCTTACATTAGACAATTTGGTAAGCAAAGAGAAGATGTATGTGACAGTGAGATGTCTTTTACAAGCACATGTCCCATGCACTCTATTAAAAGCATATCGCATGAATCTGCATGTGTTGAAGAAAATAAAAATGTGTCAACGTCGAGATCGCAATCGTTACCCAACACATTTTCTAATACATCGTGGGAAACATGCTCCCCGATACATACTCAAACGGAAACTGTCTCTGACATTTTAAATGATAATGATTTTGGTGGATCTGTATTGGATGTTCGTGAATTATACGATAATGCTAATTCAATGCACGCAATGCATGTATATGTGAATAAGGAAAATGTGATAGATAACGATGCATCAATATCTCGATCGATGAACACACATTGTACAATGCCAATGGATTCTTGCATGGAAATAGAAAACATAAGTGATAATAATAACACGGATAACGAAATAGAAAATATTGCTTTGCATGTTGATGGGAATATCGATGCATTTCGTTTGTGTTCAGCAGAGATTGGTGGACGATGTATCGTCGATTTCGGACATGTTTTTGCTGAATTGCAGAGACTGTCCACTCATTGGATCGGCGAATGTCGTTTCACTGATCTTGTAATAACTAAAATAAAGCGTCACGGTCTAAAAACCCAATTTTTTGTCGACTGTCGAATGTGTCACTTTACAGATAGCTTTTGGAGTGAACCGATAGATGACAAAATATTGGATGTCAATAGAGGTGCCGTATGCGGTACTATATTGACAGGGACTGGTCATAAGCAGCTTGAAGAACTTCTTGCTGCTATGGGTGTTCCATGCATGAGTAATAAAACATATATAAATTATCACAATCAAATGTCGGAAGCCTTCGCCGCCGCCGCGGAAGAAGAAATGCGCGTGGCTGGCGAAGAGGAAAGACGTTTAGCTATTGAAAGAGGAGATGTCGTAGGTGGCATTCCGCATATACCCGTAATAACAGACGGCTCGTGGATGAAGAGATCCTATCGCAGTGGTAGTTACGATTCTCCATCTGGAGCAGCTATTATTACGGGCTATTATTCCAAAAAAGTGTTATTTGTGGGTGTTAGAAATAAACATTGTATTATTTGCGCAAGAGAAGCGAAAATTTCGTCAGAACCGAAAGAACATAAATGCTTTAAAAATTGAGGAAATAATCAAAGCTCTACAAGTATGGAAAGTGATATAATCCTCGAAGGCTTCCGACATAGCTTACAAATGCATGGTTTAATTTATAATAAATATATTGGTGACGGTGATAGCAATGTATTAAAAAAGTTAAGAGATTTTCCACCGTATCCGGATATTGTTGTGGAGAAGATTGAATGCACGAATCATCTTCTCCGCAATCTTTGTAATAAAATACGCGAAGCAGGTAGTATCGGTAATAGAAATATATCTAAGTTAAAAAAAGCTGTTACGAATAGCGTTATGAAAATTCGAAACGCTGTGGTAAAGGCTGTTACATTTCGCCGCAATAGTACAGCCAATTGGCAAACAAAACTTGCACAATTAATAAAAGATTTAAATAATATACCTAGCCATGTATTTGGTGAGCATAAAGATTGTGCCTCGCTCCAGTATTTCTGTAATGGAAAGCAGAAAGAAAACGAGGAAAATCTTGTGTCCCAACTACAACGGGCAGGATTATTCCAAAAAGTTGAAAATGCTATGAAACGCATTATAGAAAATGCCGATAGTTTATTATATCAATATACTAGTAATTCCGTTGAAAGTTGTAATGGAATTATTAGTAAATTTTGCGGCAAGCGCATTCATTATGCCATAAAAGGCTCTTATGAGACACGCGTCAAGGCATCCGTTGTGCAATTTAATACTTCGCGAGCTTTGAGTTCTATTTGTCGTGCGGTGGGAAAAAAACCACCCGCACAAACAGAACGAATTCAAGATGTATATATTAACAAAAATGCCAACCAACATAAATGAACATGTACGGCGAAAGAATTAGGTCTCTCTGTTCGTACATCTAAATATTCTGCCAAAATATTTACAGCTGATAAAGATTATGGACCAAATGTAGAACGGCCAGATATCGAAGGCAACATGTACGAACAGCTGAGACGTAATCATTTCCAAATGTTAGTAGATCAGCAATGTAATCGTGCTGTATTGGAATGTGCTACACGGGATCAGCATGAAAACCCGGCGTGGCATAACGTACGGCGAAATCTTCTCACTGCTTCAAACTTTGGAAAAGTTTGTAGCAGAAGAGAAACAACTTCGTGCCATAATCTTGTCAAAAATTCTTTATCCTCCTCGATTGACGAGTGCCGCTGTTGAGTGGGGTAAAGAAAAAGAGATGGTGGCACGAGAGCAATTGCAGGTGGAGTTTGGAATACAAATTAATGATTGTGGAATATTTATTGATGAAACAATTACTTATCTTGCCGCGACGCCTGACGGCATTATCGGAGACGATACTATCGTTGAGATAAAATGTCCTTATGCGGCGCGGCAAGTGTCTCCCACCGATGCAATGCTTAATAAAATTTCAGATATGCATAGAATTTTCGATAAAGCGGATGACACTCGTATGAATCAAAGACACGCGTACTACTTCCAAGTACAGGGGCAGCTCCACATCACGCAAAGAAACTATTGCATTTTTGCTGTATGGACACCCTTTGGATTAAAGTACACGATCGTCGAGCGTGATGACACATTTTGGGAAATAAAAATGTTACCATTGCTTAAACGATTCTACGAGGACTGCTTGGTTCCTGAAATAATCGATAGTAGAACAGCAAGAAATATGCCTATTCGGGAACCACAGTATGTCATCGAAGCACAGGCGGCTCAGAAAAAGAAAGAGTGTCATTGAGTTTAATATAAAAAATATATAATTTTTATATTAAAATGTTTATATACATATATTGTTTTAAATATAGCTAATGATTGTTATTTTTTTATATTGGTCAATGACATCCTGAGTCACTTGGCAAGAGGTGGTGAGTAAAAACATTCTGCTTATTACTTATTGTTAATCATGTATATATTATTAAAAGTATTATTGAAAAGTATGATTAAAAAAAATATATATAAATATTATATATTTATTACAATTTATTATAACAATTTTATTTTGTATATTATTAGTTTTTGTTTTTTAATTAATAGATATATTAAAATAATGCATTGCAAATTAGATCGCAATTTGAACTGAGAGGTGATTGCATCGCGAAGTGTTAATATCAAATAGGTTTTGATTTGCAATGCATTATTTTCCAAAATATATAGTAATAAGCAGATGAAAATATAGAAAATAAACATTTACTACAAGTTATTGGAAGTAAATGGAAACACATATATATAACGATATTAACGAATTTGCAAGTTTAATAACAAGAAATATTTTATACAGTACTTCCCACTTTGTGGTTGAAGTCACTTTGCGATGCGATCACTTAACTCAGTTTGAATTGCGATCCACTCGAATTTATAAATTCGTGCTGTATATTGCATATTACGCACGGAAACAATAGCAATCTTACAGTCTGAACTTTTTTTACTTTAAAGTGTTCATTTAACAATAGAATTTTACATCTAAATAAATAAATAAATATATATATATATATATATATATATATATATATATATATATATATAGACACGCATTGTTTGCTATTGTTTTGTGTATATCTATATTACCCTTAATATTCTTATCCCATAAGATGTAATTACATTGGGTTGTAAAAAGTTGCATTCATAATAATAAAATTCTTGCTTTTATTATTATTATTTGTATTAATGTCTATTATGTTTAAATATTTTGTATTGCGTTTTTGGGGATAAGAATATAACAATATGTTCTCTGCGCCTTTGTTGTGTTTCCGATGAGCGCAAAGAAACATGTTATTATTATAACAGATTTTTTAATATAACGTATGATTATAATTAACATTGTTTTTTTTTTCACATTTAAGTAAAGAATAATTTTTTATAACATAATTTCCCCCTTCTAACTATATATTAATATTAATCTATGTGCGCAGCATAGTTTATTGTTTCAGATAGATTGGGAATGCAACAATGTCAGAAAAACGGATTTTTCCAAGCACTGCTCAAGCTCCTGCGAAAAAAAGAGGCGTGGTTTGCCACAGATTCAGCGCCATTTTATATTGTAGCAGGTAACGTATATGATAGGGAAGAATCTCAAAAGCAAACGCTTTTGAAGTTTCTGGGGCTGTCACACATATCACACTTGGTATATAAAAGGAGGTTTTTTAGTGGGTGCGAGTCCCACACTATCTCGTTGGACGGCGACCGGCGAGATGTGCATAATGCATTTTTCCTCCTCGCCAAAAAAAAAAAAAAAAAAAAAAAAAAAAATGAAAAAGGTAATGAATATCTAGGAAAGAAATATTGTCTATAAAATGAAATATATTTTTTGCACATATAATAATTTAGAAAAGATATAATTATACATTTATGTGTGTATGTAGAAAATGATAATAAATATACAAAGACTCAGTATAAGATATATTCAATCTGTCACATTAGAAACTCGAAGAAACTCGAATAAACAAATAATCATATAATCAATAATTATAAGCGCAAATTTTTTGAAATAATATATTGAAATATATGTATATAAAACAATTAAAATACTTATTTTTTTTATAAAGGCAATTAATTGAAGACGGGATATTGAAAATAATAATTTTATAGCTGCTATTGAGACTTATTGTAGAACATACATTAATTTATTCATAAATATTTCTTGCACATATGCAATATGTGTGTGTATGTATAAAATGGCATAGATATTTGCGTGTATTGATTAAAATGACTCACCCTGTATATACACTACGCAAAAAAATTAAAGGGCCACTTTCTTCCTTCTACAAAAAAGGCAATTTTCAAGTGGTTGCAACTTCGTCGCATATAATCGGATTGAGATCAAGAAAAAAGCGTTACAAAGCTTGAAGTTTCTAGTTTTAGAATTTTTTAGTCAAGTCCAATTCTTTTCATTTGTTACGAAGTTACATTATGAAAAAGCAACGTCCGTCGATTGACTAAATTTTTCAAAAGTTTGTCAAAGAATGCCGAAGAAAAAAAAATTGTAGCGCAATTTCGTTAATTGGATTTTAAAGAGCAGAGTTTTATCTTTAATTTGCTTTTTTAATGAATGTCCTACGATTTTTTTTCGCCGAGTTATTCACTACTGAAGTAAAATCGATCTATTGACTTTGAGCGTTCATAACTAGTGAAAAAATTATCGCACAATGATCATTAAAAAAGCAATTTAAAGAGAAAAGTCGGCACTTTAACATGTACTAATTGCTTTTTCAATTAATATCCATTGTTAAAGTGTAATCATTACTTTAAAATCAAGTAAAAATTGCACTTTTTCCCTTTTTCATTTAAATCAATGCAACTTAATGAAAAAACGTTAACATTTTTATGAACTCTACAATTTTTACAAGTAAAAAGTATCCCAATTACATGTACAATCGGCCGAATCGATAAGATTTTTTTTTCTCTATATCTCGAAGACTTAAATCAAGTCTAAAATGAAAATTCAGTTACCGCCGGCATTAACGTTATCCAAAGCGTACCACGTGGAGGTTGCACGGTCGGATTTACGCTTCTGTGTGTGTGTGTGTGTGTGTGTGTGTTGTGTGTTGTGTGTGTATTGTGTGTGTGTTGTGTGTGTTGTGTGTACACGCACAAACAGAACGTGACCCCGCGATTCGTCACTCTCGTAGTATTTTATGATTCCAAACTTTCTAATGCGCGCGCGCGCGCGTGTGTGTATAATTAAATATTGATTGTGTTTGTGTAATTAAATGTGTTCGTGTAATTAAATTTTTTACAGGACGTTAAAATCTTGTGTTGCCGTCTCTGTTTTGAATAACATCTTGCAAACATTCTCGCATATTAATGCATCTTCGTATTTCCACTTGCGGAAAGTTACACCACATTTATTGGAGTGCGTGCACTAATTCTTTTAATGTTCTTAAAATTGAATATTAATTTCGTAATCGATGACCAATTATGTTTGTTCCAAACATGCTTCATTGGATTTAAGTCTAGACTCATTGCTAGATGGTTTAATACAGCAATATCATTTTCTCTTAAGACGCAATATAAAAAAATGCTAGCTTCTCTGATTTGTTTTTCATTGTTAGCATTTACGAACTTTGGTTGCCAAATGTGCTACATCTGTAATATTGGCATTCTACGTTCCACGTCCCATAATGTGGCAGTACTGCTGCCTTGATACGCCAACTTCAGCAACTTCAGCCAACTTTTTCTTATTGCTCGGCGTCACTTGAATGAGCAAACTGGCTATAAAAAAAGACGCTAGTTTTTGTGATTTCCTTATCATTGTTATAGCAATTGGGTACACTATTTTTTGATATTTCAATAATTTCTTTGATTCTTTACTCTTTTACTGCAATAAATTATGATCTTTATTTCTAAGACTTTTAAATAATTTTTTTTTTAGTTTTACGTACAATGCCGCGCCGACATTTAACGGAATTAGAGGTAGTACGTCTGATAACTCTTTTAGAAGAAGGTTACAGTCAAAGACAAGTCGCAAATTTAATAGGAGTAAGCCATTCTGTTGTTGGTCGTTGCCTATTCTCGCTACCAGGAAACTAGTCAGTACCATCGACGTTCAGGACAAGGACGAAGGCGTGTTACTACTTCCAGAGAAGATAGAGTTATTGCTCGACACACTCGTATAGATCCGTTTGTCCACGCAAATGTAATTGCAAGCCGTTTTTATAATCATAGACGACAAGTTCCGCATCCGATTACTGCACAAACTGTTAGGAATCGATTAAGAGAAGCTCATCTGCGTTCGTTTCGTCCTTTACGTGTGCCTATGCTTAATAATCATCATCGCCGTACTCGATTGGCGTATGCACGTCTTCACATAAGATGGAATCATAGGCAATGGAATAATGTTCTTTTTACGGATGAATCTCGATTCTGTCTTTATGGAAACGACAGACGAGCACAAGTGTGGCGTCGTAGAGGCAGAAGAAATAATCAGGATTGCAATCTACCGATTACGGCTTTTCATGGCGGTTCTATAATGGTTTGGGCGGGTATATCGCAACATTTACGTACAACATTAGTTGTCATTTCATCACCTGCATTGACATCGAGACGATATATCGATGAAATTTTGCGTCCACATGTTTTGCCAATACGTAATCGGATAGGAAATCGTTTTATACTGATGCAAGATAATGCACGTCCTCAGACTGCAAACATCACGCGACGATTTTTAAGAGAAAATGATATTGCTGTATTAAACCATTCAGCAATGAGCCCAGACTTAAATCCAATAGAACATGTTTGGGACATGATTGGTCGTCGATTACGAAGACAATATCCAATTTTAAGAACGCTACAAGAATTAGCGCACGCACTCCAGCAAATTTGGCGTAACCTTCCGCAAGCACAAATACGAAGATGCATTAATATGCGAGAACGTTTGCAAGATGTTATTCGAAACACAGGCGGCAACACACGATTTTAACTCTGAAAAAATTTAATTACACAGCACATTTAATTATACACACACACACACACACACACATACATATGCGCATCAGAGAGTTTGGAGTCATAAAATACTGCGAGAGTGACGAATCGCGGGGTTCCGTTCTGTTCGTGCGCGTACACACACACACAACACACACAACACACACACAACACACACACAATACACACACACACAACACACACACACACACACACACACACACACACAGAAGCATAAATCCGACCGTGCAACCTCCACGTGGTACGCTTTGGATAACGTTAATGCCGGCGGTAACTGAATTTTTCATTTTAGACTTGATTTAAGTCTTCGAGATATACAGAAAAAAAAATCTTATCGATTCGGCCGATTATACATGTAATTGGGATACTTTTTACTTGTAAAAATTGTAGAGTTCATAAAAATGTTAACGTTTTTTCATTAAGTTGCATTGATTTAAATGAAAAAGGGAAAAAGTGCAATTTTTACTTGATTTTAAAGTAATGATTACACTTTAACAATGGATATTAATTGAAAAAGCAATTAGTACATGTTAAAGTGCCGACTTTTCTCTTTAAATTGCTTTTTTAATGATCATTGTGCGATAATTTTTTCACTAGTTATGAACGCTCAAAGTCAATAGATCGATTTTACTTCAGTAGTGAATAACTCGGCGAAAAAAAATCGTAGGACATTCATTAAAAAAGCAAATTAAAGATAAAACTCTGCTCTTTAAAATCCAATTAACGAAATTGCGCTACAATTTTTTTTTCTTCGGCATTCTTTGACAAACTTTTGAAAAATTTAGTCAATCGACGGACGTTGCTTTTTCATAATGTAACTTCGTAACAAATGAAAAGAATTGGACTTGACTAAAAAATTCTAAAACTAGAAACTTCAAGCTTTGTAACGCTTTTTTCTTGATCTCAATCCGATTATATGCGACGAAGTTGCAACCACTTGAAAATTGCCTTTTTTGTAGAAGGAAGAAAGTGGCCCTTTAATTTTTTTGCGTAGTGTATATACAGGGTGAGTCATTTTAATCAATACACGCAAATATCTATGCCATTTTATACATACACACACATATTGCATATGTGCAAGAAATATTTATGAATAAATTAATGTATGTTCTACAATAAGTCTCAATAGCAGCTATAAAATTATTATTTTCGATATATATATATATATATTTATATATATATATATATATATATATATATATATATTCAATATATATACATATATTTTCAATATATATATATATATATATATATATATATATATATCAGTGCAATAGAATATATATACATATAAAGTATCGATAGTGAAAAAGTAACAAATTATCAAGTCTAACAAGTGCCCGTATCTCTTACACGTTGTATGTTAGTTCACTCTATTAGCTATTATTCTACTAATATTATTTATCATTGTGCAATTTTGAAACATATGTAACATTTCTATATACTATTGGTATATATCTGTACATATGCGCATAAGTAAACATAAATTCATAAAAAGTTGCCGCCCATTAGTCTTGTTGCATTACTGCTTTCTGCTACGAGAAGCCAGAAAGCATTTTCAGGCCATATCTCGGCCGTAAAGCGATACGCTAGAGGAACAAGGATAGCGTGATCGTTGATCCTTTTCTATCTTTCCTCCCCACGGTGCGTCCACGCGAGCAATGCAATCGTGTGTGTACGTATACGAACATACACCTCTACATAGAGATCGAGAATTTATTTCTCAGATTGGTAACCCTGAAGTCCGAGTTTCGCATTGTCACCGCGCGAGGTCTCCAATATCAATTCGGAGTTTGGCCGTCACTCCTGCCGACCCTTAATGGGCGCGTTCAGCAGAGAAAACCGCTCAGTATAGCAAATCGAACGTAATTGGCTCTTACTTTTAGAACAAACAAATCAACGTCGACAAGACGATAACTGAGCGCTTTCACCGACGTAGAGTTAGCAGAGAAATTAAATATTTTCTAATTATTTTATATTATATAATTTGGGAATCGTTTGGGGAAGTTTAGGAAAATCATTTTAACATTTAGGAAACAATATTTTCTTTGTAATAATAAAAATTTATCGAGCGTCAAGTTAGCAGATCTTAATTATGTTTAATAAATATTATGAACGGAATCGATTAGAAAACATTTGGGAATAACATATTCATTAATATTTTTATTTGGGAAAGTCGCATTTTTGTAATTTAAATAAATTTGTGTATTCAAAAATATGCATTATGCGTTATGCACGCGGCATAAAGGATTCAACCAATCAGAGTCCTTTATTTCTAAAATGAAAGAGGATATATCCTCGGCATGTCTTAAGCCCGTATCAGACTACGTATTGAAGATTGAGATTGAAGATTGAAGATTGAAATTTGACCAATCAGGACAAAGAAATTTTAGTTCCTTTTGTTCTGATTAGTCAAATTCCAATCTTTAATCTTCAATCTTCAATTTTCATTGCGTAGTCTGATACGGGCTTTATATTCTTATTTTCCGTAATTCTCAATGTTCCACTGCCTTGTCTAATTTCTCGATACATTGCAACTTAGATTCCAAAAATTTTCATAAAATGATCTGGGCGATCTTATTTTGCAGGCCATTATGCATTAATGAAAAATGAAACACGTAGCACATGGTCCTGAAATTTATTCTTAATTTATTATAAATTCTATGTGCTTTCTATTAAAATGTTACAAAAATATGTATTTGAAATTTCTTACCAATGTTACAGGCATGAAGCCATTAAGTATTATAGGTATGTTTATAAAAAAATTATAAAAATTCAGTAAAATAATAAAATCTACGTCGTCAATTCCGACGACGTCATACGTAACATAATGTTATAGAGTTGAATTTTGTTCATTTTGCTTGCTCTTAAAGACCAGCGCACATGAAAATATTTTATTGAGTCTTTCATTTTAGAAATAAAGGACTCTGATTGGTTGAATCCTTTATGCCGCGTGCATAACGCATAATGCATATTTTTGAATACACAAATTTATTTAAATTACAAAAATGCGACTTTCCCAAATAAAAATATTAATGAATATGTTATTCCCAAATGATTTCTAATCGATTCCGTTCATAATATTTATTAAACATAATTAAGACCTGCTAACTTGACACTCGATAAATTTTTATTATTACAAAGAAAATATTGTTTCCTAAATGTTAAAATGATTTTCCTAGACTTCCCCAAACGATTTCCAAATTATATAATATAAAATAATTCGAAAATATTTAATTTCTCTGCTAACTCTACGGCGGTAGCGCTTTCTCTACTGAACGCGGCCAATCTCTCACGTTATTACACGTGCCGTTCTATCTCGCTCCAGCCCTCTAGAAACTTTACAGCTCACACACGACACTCGCGACATTATCATATGCAATGATTACGTTATCCATCGATACGGATGGATACGGATTATAAATTGATCTTATAAATTATATAAATTATATCTTATAAATTATTAATAATTATTAATTATATATTTTATACATTAATCTTTGCCTTAAGGCAAAAAACTGAAAGAGCTACATATATATATATTAACATCACAAATCTTTCAGACAAAGGCTATTAAAAAATAATTGAATTAATTTTCGATGAAAAGCAGACCATTTATTAGTCTCTGCGAAATAGAACGACGCAGGGTTTAAGGACCCAGGCACATAGAAAAACATAAACAGTAAGCAAAGCAACAGTCTTGTTACATTACTATTATACTATTCCGTTACACCACATTAATATTACCAGAATATCACTAAAATTATAATAACATTGATACAAGCGTGTTACGTAACGATTACACAATTTTTGTTACATAACATAACGCCATAACGATATATATATAACAGTTATATTACCTGCATATAACAAATGTTACATTACGTGTAACTTCCGCCATGTTATATTGCCGTTATAAAACGTGTTCACTGGGTATAACTATAATTTATTATCAATTTTTAATCTAATTTATTATCGATTATTATATACGCATTTTGTCTTCATTATCAGACTGTCATAGTATATTTAGATAGATTAAGCTCTTATATTAAAGAAGATACATACATAAATATCTATCTAAGTCTATCAAATGTCTATCGCTTTTAGCTTATTCATCTAATGTCGTATCAGAGATTGTACGTAGTATTACAGAATTTGACATTGCCAAACTAATTATCTATAACATAAATTTCATATCGGCGTTCAAAGATAAAGCTTGCCTTAAATTTTTGTGTTATGTGAATGAATACGTAAATTACGATTGTAATCCATTTTTATATTTAACTTTTACATTTTTATATAAATGTTTTGCGTAAAAATGTAGCATAATCAGAATTACACCCATATATGTATATTCGCTAATAATGAAACATTTTCTTTTAATATTTTCTGATAACTGTTTGAAAAGGAGAACTTGAAGTTTTAAATAAATAACAAATATGTGATTTATATATGCGTCTTGTGCAAAAAAATTAAATATAAAATTTCAGAAATAAAATAAAATGATATCTGTAGATGAATATGTCTAAAATTCGCCATACATAATATGTTACTTACAACTCTAAAAGTTTCCAATGAAAGTACATAAAATGGACCACCGATTAAAATAATCGGTCTCTGTGCTCGCACCATAATCGTTTGTACTAATCGATCAATATTGCAATGTTTTTATTGTTTTCGGAAATTGTTTTTCGATTGATCTTTTCTCTCCTTAAAAATCATAAGCTCCCACACGCAGAAATATACTGAATTCGCAATTTGCAAGCCCTAAAAGGATATAAAAGTTCAAATAATGTAACGTATTTGACAAATTAGCCAATGTTCAAGATTGAAAAGTTGAATTCAATCGATAAATTTAAACTGTAAATTCAACCGACAAATCTGAACGGTAAGAGCCGCAAGCAAAACACGAGCGAGAATAAACATCGTCGCGATCAGCCGATCGGCGCGTGATCGCGTGATCAAAACAAAGAAAAAGTGTGACAAACATCTAGATTCTCGAACATTCGGTGCCGAAAATCTCCTATTATGGAAATCGGTCGACCGCGACTCTGTTCCGTCGTTATTCAGTCTGCCGCTGACGACGATTCGAGCTGGTCGATAGCAATCGATCATAATTTCTCGTATCATAATTTCTAGTATGATATTATCTCGTGTCGTATTCTCGCTCGTGTCGTGTCGCGGTACTCATAGACCATTCGCGCTGCTGTTTTTAATCTCGCTCGTGTCGTATGCACTCTCGTCATTCTCGTTGTAAATTCTCAACCGACATTCTAGCATACGATCGAGCTTCGAACTCAGTGCGAAAGACGCCTCATTCTGTATTACTACACGCTCTATATACTTATTGAGTTTGTGATTGTTAATTGTTTGGAGTCCGAGAGTCGACGCGCGTTAACCGTTCCGCGAATGTCCTCTGCCTCGCGCCAGGCAACATCCGGCGTCCGCGTGCAAGATATCCGTTCTCGCGAGAGCCTCTAGCCAGAAGCTCTACAAGATTTCCGATACGCGTCAAAGGCAGTCAGTAACAGGACACTCTGAAGATTTCCGTCGGAGTCGCGGAATACGTGCCGTCGCTCGCTCCTATTATTCAAAATTAAACGAATCTTGAAACAATCTACAATCGAGTATATACTGAAATTCTCCTTATCCTCCAGCGGATCTACGGATTCGCGTTACACATCGCTTCTCGCTCATCTCTGAGCGTCTCTTAAGATTCGGGCGATCTCGTCGAGGTCGACTCCCGAACAGCCAATATAATTTCTGTACATTGTTCTAACTTAAAAATTCTTATGAAGACAATAAACAATGATTTTTAGAATTCAGCATACAAAACGAACCAAATGTCCGAGTTGAGTGGCAAAGAAACAGAAGACATATAATTGAACGCTGGCGCATAGAAAGTATTCGAGCAGAGCCCATAATTTGAAGACAGACTCCATGTCAATCTGTCGAAATGTAAAAACGTAATTTAATTCTTGAATACTAAAAGTTAATGCACAGAGTATACAGCATATGTTAAATGCAAGTATGATCGAACACATTGTAAAATAATTCGTACCTTAATTTTAATTGTTGACGCTTCGAATGAAACTAAACAAATAAGAACTAATGTTTCGACACATTGTATGAACATTACTGAACCGCAAAAAGTTTGCAATGTCTTTAAAAATCTAGAAAATATATATCTCTGTTAAATATAATACCTTCTCTTCTCATAAAAAAAAATTAAATCAAAATTTCGATACACGGACATTAGAGATCTGATTGGAAAAATTTAAATTATTATATTGTAATAAATCGGTAATTATTTACTATAACGGACCCAGCTCCAATGACGTTGACCTTGACATATGTTGTCAAGGGTATAATCCTGAGTAACTTTTCCTTCCCAGTAAACGCTAGATATTCCTGGAATATTTATAAAATGTTCCTACGATCCAAAATTAACATCCGAAGAATATTCCAAAACATTCCGGAATATTTACAGAATGTACAAGGAATATTCAGATAAGCGCGAAATGTTCCATTTTTTATCCATATTTTGAATATTCCAAAAATATTCTCAGGACATGCTTGAAAAACATTCGGAACATATCCCATGTATATTCCATCATATATTCAGAGTGATATATTATACAATAAAGATTATTTTAAAAAAGGGTTTTATAAATTATTTAGATGGTATTCATTTATGAATATGATTCATTTATTCAAAGATTATAAATATAAGGCAATATAAAATTAATTTGATACTTCTTCAAGGTACGAATCACCGTACAGACAAATAACGTGTAATAGTCACGTAATGGCTGCGTTCAGTATACAAAAGATGCCACGAGACATCCGTCTCGCCCTGTAGTTAAGACTCTTCTTCTTTTTCTTAATTGTACGGCCTACGACCCCGACACTGAATACGAAACGCAAATAATACCGGCAATACCGGCACCAATTCCTCTCACATGCACGTGCTCAGTCAATCAGATCCTGATATGCATGCAATATGGACTTACGCATGCGTGAATGCAAGAGTCAGCCAATCACAGACGTGTGATTGCTGCGCGCGCAGGTAATGAAATGCATGCGTACGTCGGTTTTCACTAATGTCCGATAAGATTGATCCAAGAGGGTTCCATTAATATTCTATGGAATATTTTGTGTATGTTCCATACATATATCAAAATGTACACTGAATATTCCTTATTGCTCATACAAGTAGTGTTCATAGAATATTCTGAATATTTCACGATTATTTGAACGTTCTGTGAACATTTCTCTACTATATACGGAACTTCTGGAATACGAATGGAATATTTACTGGGTTATAACTTAATCGGCGATCATTGTTTATTACAAAGTTATTAACAAATAAAGTTTGAGAAATAAAACGTAATTTTTACATGAGTTTGTAATTTCCATGCAAGAAGCGAGGTCCATCCGCATCAGGACATTGTATAACTCAAATAAAATTTTCAGAAATAGGTTTGAGTTAGGTTATATCTTCCGGAAGTGGAGCCCCCCCTACGGGGGGGAGGCGGAACCCATTGCTTTCACGCATATACTTTCCCATTCACACAACAATCGTGAGGTGAACCTCGCTTCGCGTTGTAAAGTATTGGGAGTTTAAATATTCTGTGCGACACAAGCGGCCACTGCGTAAACTAATTAATATGGCCACCGCGTCGACAGTTTTAATCTTGGTTACATACGGTATCCAGTAAAATTGTAAAAAAATAAGAACTGTGCTACAAAAAAAGTGCTTCAGGCGTCCAGAAAAAGTGCTGTCAAGTTTTAAAAATAAATTTGTCGAAGAGACAATGGAATTTTCTCCTCTGCACAGAAAAAAAATAGCCGGAGGAAGTTGCTGCGTGAAAACTTGTGACTCTAAAAAATATAAAAACGTTAATTTAAGTTTCCACAGAATTCCAAGATATGGAAGTGCTAAAATCACAAGAACTAATTTATTTGGCAATGTGGAATTTGTGGATAAACGTTTAGAATGGTTAAAAAATTTAAATGTCGCTGATGATAACAAGGAATTATTAGTTTGTTCATTGCATTTTACTGCAAAGGACTATTATTTTGACTATTATTTTTTACCGATTGCAATATAGTAATACAGCTACTATATGTTTGCAACTATGACTTGTTTCAGCCTTGCATGAACAATTCATTTTTTCTATATTAATTTTACTTTCTTCGTTACTGTTATTGTTTATTGAAGATATTATTAAACTTCCTGTTATTACATGCGGTTCCGACGTTAAGGCACTTGTTTGCAGACACAATGAATATAAATCTATTTTATATTTCGTTTTTACCGTCGCGCCGCACATTATTATCATACCAGAATTAATAACATTCTGACCTTCGATCATGTTTCTTGATGAGAGTGATGCATGCGTATACTCACACAAAGTCCAAACGAAGTGTCAACATTTTTCATGTAAAATCAACAATAATTTTTAATTTTTTTACATAATTACCTACATAAAGCTAATGCTAATACTGTCGACGCGGCGGCCATATTTGTTATGCTACGTTAGCGCCCCTCTTTCCGCAGTGGATGTTTTCTTTCCCAATATGTGTCGACACAGCGGGTTCCGCCCCCCCTACGAAGGGGCTCCACTTCCGGAAAATATAACCTAACCCAAACCTATTTCTGATTTAAAACTAAAATTTGATGTGGATTACGTTGTATAACTCAAACCAAATTTTCAGAAATAGGTTTGAGTTAGGTTATATCGTCCGGAAGTGGAGCCCCCCCGTAGGGAGGGCGGAACTCACTGCGTTCACGTATACACTTTCCCATCCACACAACAATTCTGGGCTGAACGTCGCTTCGCATTGTAAAGTATATACATGGACACAGTGGGTTCCGCCCGCTCCGTACGGGGGGGGGGCTCTACTTCCGAAAAATATAACCTAACCCAAATCTATTTCTGATTTAAAACTAAAATTTGATTCAATAAGTTACGTTATATAACTCAAATCAAATTTTCGTTTCGAATCTAACTTTAACTTTAAATATCTTAAAAATTATAAGAGACCGCCGATTAAGTTATAAGGAAAAGTTACTCAGGATTATGTCCTTGACAACATATGTCGAGGTCAACATCATTGGAGCTGAGTCCGTTATAGTAAATAATTACCTAGATATACATAATTTCGCTATTATTTAATACATAATTTAATGAAAATATTACTTTATAATCTCTGCATGACAATCCACGCAATTCCTTAACTTTCTCCCCAGAATAAACATTGCTTCTGGCACGCTGCAAGTCCAATAATATTTTTCCATGATTGAGGCAGTGTTGTGCGACGGGCCGCGTTTTCTCGCGCATGCGCGGCGAACGTAGCATCAATGAAGTATATATATGGATAAAAAGGTGTACCATTGACCACCCGTACATAATTTTGCAAAAGTTTTTGTAATTTAAGGAAAAATGTGTAATATGTCTGTGTATATATATATATACACATAATTATATATATATATATATATGCACATCATGACAAAATTAAAAGAGACAATATGAGCAATATTATATTATTGTGTTCAAAATATGTATGAGACACAGACATCTGTGCTCTAAAATTGCTTGTACAAGATAGAGCAGTAGAAATACAACATTTTTTCTGTTTCCACATATTTAACACAACGCGAAAAAATTGGGTTTTATTGCTCTGTCTAAAATATGCATATGTCCTTGACCCTATTTATCCTACGTAATACAGTCGATAACGTAACTATAAAGCGTTGGTAATATACCGACACTTTTAGTTACGTTTAGATGAGGGCGCTAACCCGTCGGAGTTCGCCCGTCGCTCCGGCATCCTCTTAATGTAATAAAATAAATAATCGATCAACGCTCTTTGTTGAAAACAACAAAACTAATAAAGATAATTAACTGTTAATATAATATATTCGTAACTTATAATATTATTGACGTTTTCACTCCAAGCCAGACTCGGCTTCAGCGAGAAAGCTTTCTAATCACGAAACGATCACGAAAGCCGACTTGCTCTGACCACATCCATATTGCTTCTCTCCCGTTTCATCGGTCAAGCGCGCGATGCCGTGGTTTCGATAGTGACCGCGCCCTGTCCCGAAACTACGTGTCCTAAAACCCTAGATAAAATAAATCCCTTGATCTTGATTTCCGAAACTCTTACAGTTCAGCCAGCCTGACGCTACATTCGACCTCGAAGGACGCTCATCCAAATATGAAAACACAAAATACACTACATTTAAGCGATCAAATAATTCTTATAAGCTAGTTGACAAAACAAACTTTGGTTCGTAAAGTGATACTAATATTTAGATTTGATCGCAGTCCTTTTTGGCGTCGTTATGCTTCTCTATCTCGGTTGGATCATTATTATCTCCGACTCGGATCCGAGGCTTTCATGTTTCTGGGTTCCACTATAACCTTCTTTTAATTTGTTTTTTATTGTTTATTTTCATTTTGTTTAGTTCGCGTCCGCGCCGCTAGGCGGCTACGTCACGGAAAATTTTCTCGAAAGTGAACATTACTTTCGAGGTTTATATAAAGCGAGAATTCGCCAAGATACGGAGAAAAAATACAGACATTGGAGAAACTTTTTAAAAGACTGTGGTCCATCGATATTACTTTCGGTTTGTACGACGAAAATAAAATTGATTTTATAAAAGAATTACCTCTTGAAATATCGAGCATTGTAATGGCGATGTTAGACTGGAGATCTCTTAAATACGTTGCGATGGTAAGTCGCAGCTGGAAACGTATATCCGAATATGAACAAAGACGACGAAGAAGACTGTTGCGACGGATGAGCAAGACAAGGAAATATGCTTCGGCTAAATCGAGAGAAAGAAAAATTTTAGATTTAATCCGTACAAACAAGGGCGCTGAAATAACATACCGCACAAATCAGAAATTACAAATATTTACCGCTCCCGAGGCGTTGAATCGTCAGGGACGAACTAATATAAGAGTCTAATATTAAAATGTTAATGTAATAAAATAAATAATCGGTCAACGCTCTTTGCTGAAAACAACAAAACTAATAAAGATAATTAACTGTTAAAATAATATATTCGTAACTTATAATATTATTGACGTTTTCACTCCAAGCCAGATTCGGCTTCAGCGAGAAAGCTTTCTAATCACGAAACGATCACGAAAGCCGACTTGCTCTGACCACATCCATATTGCTTCTCTCCCGTTTCATCGGTCAAGCGCGCGATGCCGTGGTTTCGATAGTGACCGCGCCCTGTCCCGAAACTACGTGTCCTATAACCATAGATAAAATAAATCCCTTGATCTTGATTTCCGAAACTCTTACAGTTCAGCCAGCCTGACGCTACATTCAACCTCGAAGGACGCTCATCCAAATACGAAAACACAAAATACACTAGATTTAAGGGGATCCAAAATTACCGACAAAACGCGAAAGTCGTTTCAAGTGAAAATCTTTTTTTTGGCTACACAGATTGATAAATTCTTTTCCACAGTTAAAGTATTGATACTAACGAAGGCGGGGAGCTATATTTCATATAACAAATCAAAGAAAAGTTAAACAATTACAGTTTTGTTATCGACTTTTTGCGTCAAGTCGTAACAATATTTATTTAATATAAAAGTTCTGCAGTTTGTTCGTGCACAAGATATAGCTCCCCACCTCGGGATAACATGAAGGAATATTAGTGAACTCTTAGAAATAAGTTTATTAGTCTAATAAAAAAGATTTTCACTCGAAATGCTTTCATGCATATGTGTGCGTGCGAGATTGAGGCAAAAGAGTAAAACAGAGCAGTAGATTAGTTACGCGATGTCGCGATAGATAGAGTGGCAATTCGTTCACTTGACAAGGACAGACAATCCTTCTATCTTTGTTTGTTTCGTACGGGGAGTAATATACATGTATATACACTAACATTGTTGCAGTCTTTCGTATGTTTGTTCTCTCGATCGTGCACTCATTTTGTCTCTTTCTCGCTGACTATGTATCGCTCACTTTCATGCTTCTCACACATTCGCTTACACGTTTACTTGCGCATTTCTCTCTGTTTCTCTCTTTGCTAGTTTATAAACATATTTTTTTCGTATAACTATTATTTTTTAGGTTCCTGTCTCCATAAAAATAAATATTTGCAATTTCTCTTCTATAGCATACATGAAATATGCAATAAGTTACTTTCTCTATTTTGTTATTCTGAATACACATCAATAAAATATAACTTATATATATTTTTATATTTGCTATAAAAATCATCTTTAACAATTATTATTTACAGATATTCGAATCAATGAAAGAGTTTTATTATGTTATCATACAGGCATGTATATAAAGCATACAAATAAAGCATTTTCGACCTTGCAGATAATAAATTTGTCTAAAAAAGCAATTTTTGTTCTAAAACAAAAATTTTTAATTTTATTCTTACATTACACGTCGAAGTAATTTAGTAATTCTGCACACATGCATATTTGATAATATAGATTGGTAAAATATCTATCAAACTTTCTTTTCGGTTCGCATAAGCTGTAAAATGTGATTGTCATAAAAATGTAAGGAAAACATCGCATAGATTGCATAAAATAGCAAAACAGGAAAAAGTAATTTATATATATATATATATATATATATATATATATACATTATGTACTAATTTTTCATTTCATAGTATGTCTAAAATATACAACAAAATTACTTAAGGAGGGAGGGAAAATATAATAATATATAAATTTACATTGAATCAAATACTTACATCGCTTATTTTTGCTCGACATTTTCATGTGGTCCGTTTCGATGTTCGATGCCACTTGTTCAACGAATCAAGAACAAATGATTTTCTAGCTGATTCTGAGCACGTGCGACGTTGCTATATATTTCACTAACAAATACGAATCGCGACACAGACAATAATCCATGTGTTAGTGTAAACGCATATACGAAACGAACGAAAGAAAACAAGGAAAGAATCACGATGCTCCAGAGTCGCCGAAAGCGAGATGAGTAACATCAAAATCCGAAGTCTCGCTCGCGAGGCTCTTTTTGGCTATCTTCTTTCACGTATATATGTCATGTTACTATAGAAAATAAAATTTTTGTATTTCGCAATTTATCGGTTTAGAAATAATTGTAATGGATTAATTATATTTTTGCGATTACAATGACACCAAATATGACATAAATTGGGCAACTTTTAATTAAATATGTTATAAAAATTTTGATTATTATATAGTTAAAAATTATCTAAATTATATCATGTTTGGCCAATGTAATAAACCGCTTTCGCGAGGCGGTGACGGATAACTCGGTCGGGATCCGGGGCTCGTGAAAGAGGGTATCGAGATACGAACGAAAGTAGTGTTTGAGAAAATATAATTTATTGCGTGTTAATGTGTGTTTGTACAGTGTGCGTGTATATGTATAAACGAAGTGTGCGAGTGGTCGTGTGTATATGTGTGCGTGTGAGACGTTTGACGAGTGAGTGAGCGCGCAAATGTATAACAATAATTAGTTGGGCGCAGAGTGTCGAATGTAAGCTCGTTATGTATGAGCGAATGGTACAAGCGTGTGAGTGCGTGTCGGTGTATCGCGGTGTGTGTGTAGCGGTCGCCCGTACGGCGATGCGGCGGTGTGCGATGTATAAATGATTATAATCGTTTGAAGATAGATATTATATAAATGCGTGTACAATGCTGAACGGATCGTGGTGCGGTCGTATCGGGTGCGGTGCATTCAATGCAACGCACGGATGCGTTGCGCGGTTCGCAATTTCGGCGGATCGATAGAATATCGATTACGGATCGCGGCCAGCGATTTCGGCAGAGGCCGTTAGCTATCGGGCGGTAATTTCGGTCGGCCCGGTGGGCGGTCCTTTTACGCGTCGGTATTGATCGCGTATGTCGATCGGTGTCGCGGTAGGGATGTGGATCATCCCCCGGCGCGGGACTTAGCGCGCCGTATCAATGGCGAGTCCGGATGTCGTAATGGCGGTCGCGGATGTCTTCGATAAGCGCGTATAGCGCTTCTGTATTACGTCGGGATGATGGTCTTTCCCCGTGGAATTGCAGGAGTGCAACGGCTGACGAGAACACCCGTCGATGGTAGGGAACTCCCCACCACTGGCAGATCGCCGTTGCACGTAGGTGGTCGGATTTCTGCGAGGTGTCGAGAACTCTCGACGGGGACGAGTACGCCCGTTCCCGTTTGCCTCTTTTAATCGGTTTCGGAAGGATCGCTCTCGGAGATGCCGCAAACTCTCGGCGGAGGCTGAGTACTCCCAACCCCGTTTTCTCTCTCTCTCTCTGAGCGGTTAAGGATCTAGGCGGTTTCCAGGCGTCTTACAGACTCTGGCGGTGCGAAAGATCTGGTCTCGATGTTCAGAAACGCGCTCTATTTATACCGGTTTTCGGCGCGCGCGTCTGCGTAATTCGCCTATTGTTCTAATCTGGTTTATCGTTGAAACGGCGCGCGCGACTCGGGTATTTTCGGTAGCGATCGGTCGGTTACCCGAGCGCGTCGTCGGTTCTCGATGTTTTCGCGCGCCTAACGGCGGTTAGATGTTTACGCGTTTCTGATATTATTTAAAAATGGGCGCTCAGCGCCTCCGCATTTGCCCGACCGGTGTTCGTCGGGCGGCGGACTTCCGGCGGGTCGGCGGGTGGTTCGGTCCGTCGCCTTGTGCTCTGACTTCGACGCGGGGTACGTGTCGGCGCACGCGGATACCCGTCATCGGATCTCATTGAGCGTACCGGCTGTGTCTAGGCCTTGCCTGACGGCGACCTTGGCCATCTTGGAGTCGGTCGTATAGCCACCCTTTCATTTTCGCGTCACACTCTTTTCGTCTCACGTAGATAGGGTTCGTGTCTCGATACGGTCAGGTGGAAACGGTCCCTGTTCGGGCGCCAATGTAATCGTATACCAGACATTTTTCGTTTTCCATCATTATCATCATAATAATAAGTTTCAGACTCTCACGTACGTATGCTCGCACGCACACACGCAAAGCGAGTTTGTCCCTCAAGGCGCGTTTGCAGCGCTCATGTACGTGTGGCGACCAACTTGTCCAATCCACTAGACAACTTGTCCAATTCCTCAGATAACAGGGCAGCACGAGAGGGCGACACTACTAGTCATAAGAGAACCATGCTAGTCACTAATCTTATGAGTTTCGTTGTTCTGGCTATCCAAGGGAACAGGAAGCACTACTACTAGCTCGCGGGCTTTTGGTACTCTCAGAACGTCGTGTATATCGGATTGTTATATTTGAGATTTATAATAAACCTTGTTATTTTTTATACGAAGGTGAAGTTGATTCCGTGTCCTAAAACATTCCACCGTTTCCCGAAAGATCATTCGCGCCTAGAGTCAGCCGACAATACTCGAGCGGTGCGATACGCGAACACGTGGCGAGACCGCCATACTTGGTGACCCCGACGTGATATTCCGCCAAAATTTGTGAGCCAAGTTACTGGAAAGAAGAGAGATGCCGGACGACCGATCTCCATCAAGGGGCACAGACGCGCCCGAGGATACTGACCGGCGCCCGCCAACGAGCAGCGGGGCAGCAAACACGACACCCGTAAGAAATGTGAACATCGAGGCGGCCAGCGCTGTGCGACTACCCCCCTTTTGGAGAGAGAACCCGCATCTATGGTTTGCACAAGTCGAAGCAGCCTTTGTAATTAATAGGATTTCGAGTGATGAAACGAAATTCAGGTACGTGGTACTACACTTAGACCCGAGTGTCCTCCCGCTAGTCGCAGACATCGTAACCTCCCCGCCGGACGGAGACCGATATGCAGCGATAAAGGGACGCATCACGACAGTCCTAGGGGAAACTAGCGCCTCACGATTGCGAAGACTATTGAGCTCACACGAATTAGGAGACGATAAACCTTCCGTCCTGTTGCAGCGACTTCGGAATCTCGCCGAAGGTCAGGTAACCGACGGAGTCCTCCGAACAATATTTATGGAACAACTTCCCGAAAATGTGCGTACGATTTTGGCGATAAGCGAGGTAAATGACCTCAGTAAACTAGCTATACAAGCAGATAAAATCATAGAAATGACCAAACCCATCGCGTTGGCCGTACAACCGGTGAGCGTGGAAAGCGAGGCCGTTGGCAAAATGGCCGCCGAGATCGCGGCGCTAACCAAACAAATGACCGCCCTAACTAAGCAGACAAGGGGCAGAGGCGGCAGCAGAGCCAAGGAACGCAGGGATTATAGAGGCCGATCACGGAGTAAGTCCCAAAATAGAGGAGATAATAAAACATGCTATTTCCACCGTAGATTCGGAGCAAAAGCTTTCAAATGTGAAAAACCATGCGAATGGAAGAGCGAGAAGACATCGGAAAACTAAGCACACCGCCACGATGCCAGGCAGTCGTCGGCGGACCTCCGGTGAATAAGCGCCTGACAATCCGTGACAGAAAAGACGGCACCGTCTATTTAGTGGACATAGGAGCGGATATCTCGGTCCTTCCCAAAGGTATGTTACCCGGAACATATAAAATTATGGACCTTCGTTTGTATGCAGCGAACAACACAGAAATACGCACGTACGGCACCAAGATGCAAACACTGGATATAGGCCTACGACGACCCTTCCGGTGGAACTTTGTGATAGCCGAAGTAAAACAGCCTATAATAGGAGCTGATTTTTTGGCACATCACGGCATCTTACCCGACCTGCAAAACCGTAGACTAATTGACGAGCGCACAATGCTAACTACCAAAACACAGCCAAGCTACGCCAAACAACCTACCGTGCTAACAGTAAATAGTAATTGGAAGATAAAGGATTTGCTACGTAGATACATAGAGATAACTCGCCCCACAGCGTTAATAAACGCAATCCACGAAGTACGACATTTCATCACGACAAACGGCGCCCCAGTAGCAAAACGTCCTCGCAGGCTAGCACCTGAAAGATACGCCGCCGCTAAAAAGGAGTTTGAGATAATGGTGGAGCAAGGAATTTGCCAACCATCCTCTTCACAATGGGCCAGTCCATTACATCTAGTAAAGAAAGAAAATGGCAATTGGAGACCATGTGGAGATTTCCGCAAACTGAATAGTGTAACAACGCCAGACAGGTACCCGCTTCCTCACATACAAGATTTTACGTACCATCTAGCAGGGTATATCATATTTAGTAAAATCGACCTGGCAAGGCATATTTCCAGATTCCCGTAGCAGAGGAAGACAAGCACAAAACAGCAGTAACAACTCCTTTCGGGTTATTTGAGTTTAACAGAATGCCATTTGGTCTACGCAATGCGGCGCAATCATTCCAGAGGTTTGTAGATACAGTATTACGAGGACTTAAGTTTTGTCATGGATATATAGACGATCTGTTGGTGGCATCAAGAAGTGAAGAAGAGCACCAACAACATCTAGAAGAAATATTCAAACGCCTGAAGAAATACGGTCTGTCAATCAACGTAGCAAAGAGCAAGTTCGCAGAAAATGGACTTAGGATACAAAGTTACAAAAGACGGAATACGCCCTCTAGAAAAAAGAGTGACCGCCGTGACAAGTTTCAAGAAACCAAGCAACACTGCTGAACTTCGAAGATATTTAGGAATAGTCAACTTTTATCATCGATTCATCAATAACGCAGCAACTGTGCT
Organism: Formica selysi; assembly: GCA_009859135.1. Taxonomy (NCBI): domain Eukaryota; kingdom Metazoa; phylum Arthropoda; class Insecta; order Hymenoptera; family Formicidae; genus Formica; species Formica selysi. Next base: position 72,147 of record WHNR01000113.1, on the reverse strand, counting down.
TGCACCACTCAACAAATACTTAGCAGGAAAAAAGAAAAAAGACAAACAACCTATCGATTGGACGGCCTCGTCGGAAGAAGCCTTTCACGAAAGCAAGAAACGGCTAGCGGAAGCAACCTTATTAGCCCATCCAATAGAGAACGCCAAACTAATAATGAAGACCGATGCTTCGAGTATTGCGATGGGAGCAGTATTGGAACAATACCAAGCTGGAAACTGGAAGCCGTTAGGTTTCTTTTCGAAGAAACTATCGGAAACGCAGCAAAAATACAGCACGTATGACCGCGAATTGTTAGCGATATATGCCGCCTTAAAGTTTTTTAGACATATGACCGAGGGACGAGACGTAACAATCGTGACAGACCATAAACCGTTACAATATGCATTCCAACAACCATTGGATAAAGCATCGGAGAGGCAAAGAAGACAGTTAAGTTTTATTAGTCAAATTACAACACAAATAATTCACGTTGCAGGAAAGGATAATATAATAGCAGATGCACTATCCCAGATTGAAGAAATCAACATGCCCGTAGTGGTCACAACGGATGAACTATTCCAAGAACAACAAAAAGACGAGGAACTACAAATTCTGTTAAGGTCCAAAACAGCCCTGACACTAAAAAAACTTCGCCTGGACGATGGGGATAAAACAGTTTACTGCGACGTCTCAGATCAAATCAGAATATACGTTCCGACATCACTACGGAAAAGAATATTCGAGACTACCCATAAAGTCTCTCACCCAAGCGGCCGAACAACGAAAAAGATGATAGCGCGGAATTTCGTATGGCCTAGCATGCAGAAAGACATCGCTCACTGGGCGAAAACATGCCTAGCCTGCCAGAGAGCAAAAATACATAGGCATAATGTACGGATTCCAGAACGAATATCTGTACCGGACGACAGATTTTCACACGTACATTTAGACATAGTAGGTCCTCTTCCTCCTTCGAAAGGATTCCGATACTGCCTCACAATGATAGATAGAACTACTAGATGGCCAGAGGCAACACCAATTTCCGACATGACAACAGATACAATCACCACTGCCTTCTTCAACACATGGATCTCAAGATATGGAGCACCAGCGATTATCACCACGGATAGAGGAGCTCAATTTGAATCAGCAGTTTTCGATGCCTTAGTCAAACTAGTAGGCAGCAGAAGAATAAGAACTACAGCTTACCACCCTCAAGCAAACGGAATGGTAGAGAGATGGCATCGTTCATTGAAAGCAGCGATCAAATGCCACGAAACGCAAAACTGGGCAGAAGTTTTACCAATGATACTACTCGGTCTTCGAGCAAGCTATAAAGAGGATATCCAAGCCTCAGCCGCAGAACTAGTGTTTGGAACTAATCTTAAATTGTCCGGAGAATATTTCATCTTTGAAGACCCAATCGGATGCCCACAAATGTTCGCAGAAAAGCTAAGAGAACGCATGCGACAAGTACGAGGATCCGCTACAGCCCATCACATCAAGACTAAGACATTTATACACAAAGACTTGGAGGATGCCACACATGTATTCATACGAGTCGATCGTCCCAGAGGACCATTAGAACGGCCATACGAGGGGCTATTTCGAATAATAGAAAGAATTTCTGATTTTCTTTACAGAGTCAACTACAAAGGACAGCCAGAGCAAATAAACATAGACCGACTCAAACCCGCCTTCATGGAGAGAGAGGAAGGAGAAATACCCTCCAGTAACTCAACCGATCAACAACCAGGACCTTCGAGGCCACCACCAGGACGACAGAGCCGAAAAATTCAATTCGTGACTCGTTAGACGAGCCACTGGAGGGGGAGTCATGTGGCGACCAACTTGTCCAATCCACTAGACAACTTGTCCAATTCCTCAGATAACAGGGCAGCACGAGAGGGCGACACTACTAGTCATAAGAAAACCATGCTAGTCACTAATCTTATGAGTTTCGCTGTTCTGGCTATCCAAGGGAACAGGAAGCACTACTACTAGCTCGCGGGCTTTTGGTACTCTCAGAACGTCGTGTATATCGGATTGTTATATTTGAGATTTATAATAAACCTTGTTATTTTTTATACGAAGGTGAAGTTGATTCCGTGTCCTAAAACATTCCACCGTTTCCCGAAAGATCATTCGCGCCTAGAGTCAGCCGACAATACTCGAGCGGTGCGATACGCGAACACGTGGCGAGACCGCCATATACGATTATTCGCTTGAGTGTGCAAATACGCCTTGAGAGACAATGTGTATGTGCATCGCGACGTCAAGATATAATAACGTTATAAGGTTAATGTTCGCGACGTCAAGATATAATAACATTATAAGGTTAATGTTATATTTGAATCTGCTGCAGAAAATATATTTGGTCCTATCGAGTAAGTAGATTGAAATTTTGTATATATATCTGCTTATATCAGGTATATAAATATGAAACCGGAATTTGCCCATAGATGGCCCTAGCTGTCAATGTAGTTACCGTCAAACCGCGTCATTGGCGCCATTTTCTTGTTTTGACATCTGATAAAGATTTTCAACTCACAACAATACAAGTTTCATACAACAGCATAGTTTTTAATAGCGTCGAACATGTCGAGTTTTGTGCCTGGAAACTACGATTTGCGGACAGCATTGATTTTCTGTTACCATTTGAAGAAAACTACTGCAGAATGGCATCGAATGCTTGTCGAAGCTTACGGTGAGCATGCTCTTGGTAAATCACAGTGCTTTGAGTGGTTTAAAAAATTCAAAAGTGGCGAATTTGACGTGAGAAACGAAGAACGTGGAAGAAGGGTGTGATCTATTATGAGCTGCTAAAACCTGGCAAAACCGTTAATACTGAACGCTACCGACAACAAATGATCGATTTGAATCAAGCTTTGCGTGAAAAACGACCAGAATATCAAAAAAGGCAACACAAAGTGTTTTTGCTTCATGATAATGCACCATCACACACAGCAAAACCGGTCAAGGAAACGATTGAGGCGTTTAGTTGGGAAATACATTCGCATGCGGCTTACTCACCAGACTTGGCTCCATCCGATTACTACTTATTTGCATCGATGGGACACGCACTTGCTGAGCAGCACTTCACTTCTTACGAAAATGTACGAAAATGGCTCGATGACTGGTTTGCCTCAAAGGAGCAACAGTTTCTTTGGCGTGGCATCCACAAATTGTCAGAGAGATGGGAAAAATGTATAGCTAGCAATGGGCAATACTTCGAATAAAATATTTTTTATCATTTTCATACAATAAACGTGTATTTTTTATACAAAAATTCCGGTTTCATATTTATATAGCTGGTACGTGATAATGCATCCGGTACGTGATGCAATGCGCCTTTACTATGGACTATTTCATAATCGTACTCTAGGAGTTCTAGAGCCCATCTCGCGAGTCTGCCTGTCGGATTTTTGAGATTGTGTAGCCAGCGTAAGCTACTATGGTCGGTTATGACCGTAAATTTATACCCCTCTAAATATGGTCTAAATTTTTTTATTGCCCATACTACCGCCAAACATTCTTGCTCGGTAACTGAGTACTTTTTCTCGGGATCTGCTAAAGCTCGACTCGCGAAAGCTACGACGTGTTCGGTTCCCTCTACCTTTTGGGTCAACACGGTTCCTATTCCTACCGAACTACGAAAATGGCTCGATGACTGGTTTGCCTCAAAGGAGCAACAGTTTTTTTGGCGTGGCATCCACAAATTGTCAGAGAGATGGGAAAAATGTATGGCTAGCAATGGGCAATACTTCGAATAAAATATTTTTTATCATTTTCATACCATAAACGTGTATTTTCTATACAAAAATTACGGTTTCATATTTATATACCTGATATATGTCTGCTTATATATGTTTATTTATTGTTTTATAAGTATATTATTTCTTGATCATATCTGAATATTGTCTAAATTATAGCGCTTATTTGCAGGATAAAGCAAAATCAATCAATCCTTTCAAGAAGGCCGGTATACTTTTAGCTGGGATTTCTTCAGCTGGGATTGCATACGGTCTTATACCGTAGAACTTTGCTAAACAGCGTAACATATTGGGTTATAGATTTGGCAGTAACAGACAGTAAGTACAATATAGTAGCACATATAAAACATTCAGTAGCACATATAAAACTAGATATGTAAATTAAATTAAATATTAAAATTCTGTTCTTTTCATTGCACACAGATAAAGAGAAGTGACCATAAAGCACTTAACTTCGGATGGACGATTAATAACTGTCGAAGTAAAAGAAATATTTACTATTTAATGGGGTAAGGGGAATCCTTGCTCTTATGTTAAGTGATCGAACTGAAGTTGAATTCAATGTGTTGAATAGCTTGAAATTTGTGAAACACGAATACCGAAAATAAATTTAAGCTATAATTATAACTATATAATTATAGCTTAAATTTATTTTTGGTATTCGTGTTTCACAAATTTCAAGCTATTCAACACATTGAATCACGTGTAATATTATAATAGCATGTTGCAATGCGAGATATATATTCATAAGTTTTATGAACATTATCAAAGAGAAATCACTGACATTATTACATTTTTGATAAAATCGTAGGAATTTACAAGTTTTACTTCACAACTATATAATCAAAAATATAATAATGTCAGTGATTTCTCTCTGATAATGTTCATAAAACTTATGAATATATATCTCGCATTGCAACATGCTATTATAATATTACACGTATGCAAAGGAAGCCAAAGTATTCATACGTAGTATTTATTTTTATTATTCTCAAAGTGGATCTTACTGCAACAAAATTTTGATCGTTTTAATTTATTAATCTGTTCATCAGTATACATACATAGTATGTATACTTTGGCTTTCTTTATACGTATAACTATATTACACCCACACAGAGCTACATATCTAATCGATATCTACTGGATATCGACATATCCATATAATGTCCATATCTACTATGGATAATCAATAGATATCTATTAGATATCAAAAATATCTATATCTCCCGTATAACCAGCTGGGATATCTAGTGGATATCCACATATTATCCACACATCCATGTTAACTAAAAATTTATTTAAAAATATCCAGTAGATATCCATTAGATATCATATAATGTCCACATTCACGTCCACTAAATATCTAACAAAGATATCTAGTAGATATCCACTTATTGTCCACATATCCATGTCCACTAAAAATCTAACAAGGATATTTAGTGGATTTCCGATTATTGTCCACATATCCACGTCCACTGAATATCTGACAAGAATATCTAGTGGATATCCACATATTCTCCACATATCCATGTCCACTAAAAATCTAACAAGGATATCTAGTGGATATCCGATTATTGTCCACATATCCACGTCCACTGAATATCTGACAAGGATATTTAGTGGATATCCGATTATTGTCCACATATCCACGTCCACTGAATATCTGACAAGAATATCTAGTGGATAACCACATATTCTCCACATATCCATGTCCACTAAAAATCTAACAAGGATATCTAGTGGATATCCGATTATTGTCCACATATCCACGTCCACTGAATATCTGACAAGGATATTTAGTGGATATCCGATTATTGTCCACATATCCACGTCCACTGAATATCTGACAAGGATATTTAGTGTATATCCGAGTATTGTCCACATATCCACGTCCACTGAATATCTGACAAGGATATTCATTAGATATTTACATGTTATCTACATAATATCCATGTCCACCAAATAGCTACGAAAGATATTTATTAGAGATCCACGTGTTATCTACATATTCATTTCTTATTCGTAAAAATGTTTGCCAGAAATATTTAATAAGCATATATCCATTATTAATTATAAATTAAAATCTAAATAGTTATATTTGAATTTTTTTATATACGTATAGTTAATATTATTATTAACTATTCGATATTTTACATTTTGTATTATGTGCGTAATACGCATACGTTTATCTTCTTGGTGCCTATATTATAATTATGGTTCTTTATTGGGTGAGTTTACTCACGAGGTGAAAATTAAAAAGTGAGCGATTCACTAATAGATTATCTACGATTTCATTCGTCGAAACCCATACAGAACACAACATCCAATAGATATCTAGTGAATATCTACATATCTATCTGATGTCCATATCTACCATGGATAACTAATAGATATCTAATAGATGAACAAAATATCTATATCTCTCGAATGACTACCGAAGATATCCACTAGATATCCACGTGAAATCCACATATCCATGTCCACCAAACAGCTACCGAAGATATCCACTAGATATCCACGTGAAATCCACATATCCATGTCTACCACATAGCTACCGAAGATATCCACTAGATATATCCACGTGAAATCCACATATCCATGTCCACCACACAGCTACCGAAGATATCCACCAGATATCCACGTGAAATCCACATATCCATGTCCACCAAACAGCTACCGAAGATATCCACTAGATATCCACGTGAAATCCACATATCCATGTCCACCACACAGCTATCGAAGATATCCACTACATATCCACGTGAAATCCACATATCCATGTCCACCACACAGCTATCAAAGATATTTATAAGAGATTTACGTGTTCATTTACTTACCGCTATGCGGCGCACTATACACTTTCTATATCCGTATTCAAGTTCTTGTCATGAACGTATATAAAGTCTGCACAATGCGGTTAATAACATTGTAATTATTTCTATCAGTTTAACTTCTGATACGATTCCCGTACCGGGGAATTCAGATATTGAACTGATTTTTATAAAATCGGACAGATAAATAATGTTCGATTTTCACTTATTCGGACAATTTATGTCCGAATAAGCAAAAATCGTTCGTTATTATCTTATTTAAATTATTGAAAATATAAAATAGAAATTAACTTCCATACAAATAAAATTTTTAATTTTATATATTAAATTTATATAAAGTTATCTATAATATATATTACATTAATGTGTGTTATTATATATTATTACTGTAATTAGTTTTAATTTTGCCATCAAACAAACATTAGAAAATGATGTCTCGTGAATGGGACATATTGATATGTCATATGCGGGTCTCATAAGACCTAACTTTTAGAACATTTAATTAATCATTTTGTGATCAAAATTTAACCAACATACAATGGATATCTACATAATATCCACTGGATATCTACATAATATCCACTGGATATTGTATGGATGCTTAATGGATATCTTCATAAATATCCACTGCATATTGTATGGATACCTAGTGGATATTTTTGTAGATATTCACTGGATATTGTATAGATACCTAATGGATATTTATGTAGATATTCATTGGATATTGTATGGATACCTAGTGGATATTTTTGTAGATATTCACTGGATATTGTATAGATACCTAGTGGATATTTATGTAGATATTCATTGGATATTGTATGGATACCTAGTGGATATTTATGTAGATATCCTAAAGATATTTATGAGATCTCGAATGGCGGACATTTGGATATCCGTAGCATGACTAATAGCTGTTTCTGTATATCCTGTGGATATCCCTGGTAGACATTGAAGATATCTAGCAGATATCTAATACATATCATTTTTCTGTGTGGGCATTATTTAAGAAAAAGAAAAACCTATGATAATTATATATCACATTGCACAACATGCTATTACAATATTAGTTATACATATGCGAAGAAAGCCAAAGTATACATACATAGTATTTATTATTCCCAAAGTGAATCTTATTGCAACAAAATTTTAATCGCTTTAATTTATTAAGCCGTTTGTCAGTATACATAGTATATATATTTTGACTTTCTTTGCATACATATAACTCATACGTTATCTTATAAAAAAAAAACTTATGGATATATATCTCGCAATTGCACAACATGCTATTATAATATCATACGTATGCAATGAAAGCCAAAGTATATATATTCAAAAATAATATATATGTGCTTATATTATATTATCTCACAATAATATAGTATAGTTTTATTTATGTAGAATTGGCATCGTTAATTTTATTGGCAATAAAATATTGTGTAAAGTAGCTCAATTTAACTATATCTACAAATTCATTCACTTTTGCATTACTGTAACATCATACAGTTGAAGAATGGTCTACATTGAAGTATGATGTTACAGTAATACAAAAATGAATGAATTTATAGGTATAGTTAAATTGAGCTACGTTATACAAGATTTTATTGCCTATATAGGATTCAATAAAATTAACGAATGCCAATTCTACATAAATAAAACTACTGTATTATTGTAAGATAATATAATGTAAGCACATATATATTATTGTTGAACATTATATACTAAAAATAAAATTAATGAATGCCAATTCTACAATAAAACTATATTATTGTGAGATATTCTACATAAATAAAACTTTATTATTGTGATTTACTTATTATTATTAAACTTTATTATTATTAGATATTCTACATGAATAAGAACTATATTATATTATTAAAAATAAAACGAATGCCAATTCTATATAAATAAAACTCTATTATTGAGATAATATAAAAAAAAGAAAAAACTTAAAAGAAAATACTTAAAATAAAAAATACTTTGTCTTCTTTGGTATCTTCTATGGTACTTTATTTATCTTTTTTGGCATCCTCTATGGCATTTTATGTTATATTATCTCACAATAATACCGTACAGTTTTATTTATATAGAATTGGCATTTGTTAATTTTATTGAATCTTATATAGGCAATAAAATATTGCGTAAAGTAGTTCAATTTAACTATATCTACAAATTCATTCACTTTTGCATTACTGTAACATCATACAGTTGAAGAATGGTCTACATTGAAGTATGATGTTACAGTAATACAAAAGTGAATGAATTTATAGGTATAGTTAAATTGAGCTACGTTATACAAGATTTTATTGCCTATATAGGATTCAATAAAATTAACGAATGCCAATTCTACATAAATAAAACTACTGTATTATTGTAAGATAATATAATGTAAGCACATATATATTATTGTTGAACATTATATACTAAAAATAAAATTAATGAATGCCAATTCTACAATAAATCTTTATTATTGTGAGATATTCTACATAAATAAAACTTTATTATTGTGATTTACTTATTATTATTAAACTTTATTATTATTAGATATTCTACATGAATAAAAAACTATATTATATTATTAAAAATAAAACGGATGCCAATTCTATATAAATAAAACTCTATTATTGTAAGATAATATAAAAAAAAATAAATAAAAAATAAAAGAAAATATTTAAAATAAAAAGTACTTTGTCGTCTTTGGTATCTTCTATGGTACTTTATTTATCTTTTTTGGCATGTCTTCTTTGGTATCTTCTATGGTACTTTATTTATCTTTTTGGCATCCTCTATGGCACTTTATGTTATATTATCTCACAATAATACCGTACAGTTTTATTTATGCAGAATTGGCATTCGTTAATTTTATTGAATCCTATATAGAAAATAGAATATTGCGTAAAATAGCTCAATTTAACTATACCTATAAATTCATTCGCTTTTGTATTACTGTAACATCATACAGTTGAAGAATGGTCTACATGATGTTACAGTGATACAAAAGTGAATGAATTTATAGATATAGTTAAATTGAGCTACTTTATACAAGATTTTATTGCCTATATAGGATTCAATAAAATTAATAAATGTCAATTCTACATAAATAAAACTGTACGGTATTATTGTGAGATAATATAATGTAAGCACATATATATTATTGTTGAACATTATATACTAAAAATAAAATTAACGAATGTCAATTCCACAATAAAACTTTATTATTGTGATTTATTTATTATTATTAAGAAATTTATTATTATTAGATATTCTACATGAATAAAAAATTATATTATATTATTAAATATTATATGCTAAAAACGCATATATATTTTTTGCAGAAAAAATATAGATTTTTACAAAAAGCAATGAGATCACCTAAAAAAAACCTCACAAAGGTGAAAAAAAATACGCCAAGTATATAGAAAAATCCCAACATATACGCAAAAAAAGTTTAATATCTATCTGTACAAAATAATTTTTAAAAAAGTTTTTCCTTATACATTTTTTGCAGAAAAGATATAAATTTTTACAAAAAGCAATGAGATCATCTAAAAAAAACCTCACAAAGGTAAAAAAAATACGCCAAGTATATAAAAAAATCTCAACACGCAAAAAAAGTTTAATATCTATCCCTACAAAATAACTTTTAAAACAGTTTTTCCATGAAAAATAATTTTCATACAAAATAAAGATTAAAAAAAGATTTTCCTCTAAAAAATAACTTTAAAAAATAAAAACCTTTAAAAAATCAAAAATCAAAAATAAATGAAATCAATAGTTAACTAGCCAAGTATTTAGAAGCAATTCAGTTTATAAAGATTTGTAATTTGAAGTAGTATTTATCATAAAATCAATATTGTATTTATAGAAATGTTATAGACAGATTCACTCACAGATTCACGGGTTTCTATGAAATTAAAACGCATTTTATTTTTATTAACAGAAATCTGATTTTCAAAATAAGTTCAACAATTTTGAATATTGTATATCACAAATTACACTATTTTATAGTTTATTAAGGGTATTATATGCTATAATATCAAATCATATTGTTGATGTTAAGTGCGATTAAAATTCTTTTGATTTGCAAAGTATATCTTACAGGATGTATAATTCGAAAGAAAATTTTTCATAAACTCAAAGTCGCATAAAACAAACTTACACTAAAGCAAAATATAAAAACTTGGCGTGCCCGGGTCGTATTAAAATATATGGTCCCAGATTTGTATCGTTTATATTTCATGTTATATGAAAATTATTGCATATATAGTTTTAGAAACATTAAAATAATTTTATATATTTATAATATATACACGTCTTAATGTGACCCGGGGAACGCCAAGTTTTTATATTTTGCTTTAGTGTAAGTTTGTTTTATGCGACTTTGAGTTTATGAAAAATTTTCTTTCGAATTATACATCCTGTAAGATATACTTTGCAAATCAAAAGAATTTTAATCGCACTTAACATCAACAATATAATTTGATATTATAGCATATAATACCCTTAATAAATAATAATAAGACAAAGGCTCAAATAATAATAATAAATGTAAGCAAATAAAAAGGCAATATGAGCCACACGTATCACATTGAGAGATTTATTAATTGTGTGAAGGCAATTGACAAATTTCATATCAAAACGGTTAAAAAGTGATACTAAATAACATATGATAATAAAGCGAACGTTTCGGCCCTTTTTTTGTGGCCATCTTCAGCGCAATTAACATAATATATACAAGAATAAATAAATACATTAAAAAAAATAAATAAATAAATAAATATATATGTATAAAAAATATCGCAGTCAGTGATTAAAAATTAAATTGTAAACGCACGGAATCGATCGAACAGGCATCCCGGGATGACGAACTCCCCGGGTGATAGGCCAGGAAGTTCACATCGTAAGATGTTGTGAAGGCTTGCCTGCATGTTAGTATGCGAAACCAGAAAAGTCGAGACTCCTGTAGGAGCGTGCAATAAGATGTTAAGAATGCTCAAGGGTAAACAGAGATAGTGCAGAACTTACATGCAAATGCAACAGATGTATCCCAATAGAGAGTATGACGCGAAACAATTATTAATTCGTAAAGATTTAAAGACCATGTTATCTCTAAGATGTTTCACGAGACTTTAAACTTGTGTGTATACAATGCTAGGTCATTGGCCCTCGATGACATAAGAGTAAACACAACAACTCACTACCCGAATATGTGTTTATATCGGGAATGAAGAAATCAAAATATAAGCGTCTTGAAAATAATCAAATATCATCTATGCATTAAATGTAATAAATTCTAAAATAGTGTAATTTGTGATATACAATATTCAAAATTGTTGAACTTATTTTGAAAATCAGATTTCTGTTAATAAAAATAAAATGCGTTTTAATTTCATAGAAACCCGTGAATCTGTGAGTGAATCTGTCTATAACATTTCTATAAATACAATATTGATTTTATGACAAATACTACTTCAAATTACAAATCTTTATAAACTGAATTGCTTCTAAATACTTGGCTAGTTAACTATTGATTTCATTTATTTTTGATTTTTGATTTTTTAAAGGTTTTTATTTTTTAAAGTTATTTTTTAGAGGAAAATCTTTTTTTAATCTTTATTTTGTATGAAAATTATTTTTCATGGAAAAACTGTTTTAAAAGTTATTTTGTAGGGATAGATATTAAACTTTTTTTGCGTGTTGGGATTTTTTTATATACTTGGCGTATTTTTTTTTACCTTTGTGAGGTTTTTTTTAGGTGATATATATATATATATATATATATACATATACATATATATATATATATATATATATATATATATATATATATATATATAAAGTTGTGTAAACTTTTAGAACTTGAAATGTACACGCATGTTATTGACATACAGGGTGATTCAAAACAACCTTCTGTCCTTACAATGTCATATACTTGACTCAATTTTAAGACGATTTTTCCTTTGCCAAAATTTTTTGCGAGGCTTAGTTTTCAAATTATAAGCCAAAATAGTTAACGAATTACGGGCCGCGTACGCGAGGCAGGCAGGGGCGGCGCAACTCACTGTCCAATGCTGGTGATTACGTGAAGCGCTCGCTGCGATCAACTGTTTGCTACATGCGATGGGTATAAAAGAGAAAGACAGAGAGAGAGAGCGTGTGTGCGATCAGCTGTTTGCTACACGTGATGGATGTAAAAGAGAGAGAGAGAGAGAGAGAGAGAGAGAGAGAGAGAGAGAGAGAGAGAGAGAGAAAGGGAGAGAGAGAGAGAGAGAAAGAGAGAGAGAAAAAGGGAGAGAGAGAGAGAGAGACAGAATGTGTATGTGTGTGTATACGCGTATACGTACTCTCTCACACATACACCCCATCGCATGTAGCAAACAGTTGATCGCTGCGAGCGCTTCACGTAATCACCAGCATCGGACGGTGAGTTGCGGCGCCCCTGCCTGCCTCGCGTACGCGGCCCGTAATTCGATAACTATTTTGGCTTATAATTTGAAAACTAAGCCTTGGAAAAAATTTTGGCAAAGGAAAAATCGTCTTAGAATTGAGTCAAGTATATGACATTGTAAGGACAGAAGGTTGTTTTGAATCACCCTGTATAATTATTAACAAAATAAATTAGTTCAGTATTTGTCAATAAAAACCTTTTTTATAATTTGAAAAAAAATTTGCAAAAGCACGATCCTGGGCGTGTTATAAGTGCGGGCGATGCAAGCACATATCCGGACGGTGCGGGCAGCGCGAGCGTATCCTGCTGCGATTTGAACCCGAGTTCGCAGGATGAGAAGCCTGCACTTACACGACGACGCTACGGATCGTGCCAATTTTCTTAGTATATGTTTCAGTATATATTCATGCATGAAATATATAATAGAAACACAGTAATTAAATTATTATAAAATTATTATTATTATTTTATTATTTATAAATTATATTATTAAATTATTATTATTATTGAACTATTATTATTATTAAATTATTATTATTTTTTTTTGTATTTCAATTATTATGTTACGTGAGTAATGAAAATTATGATTATGTACCTAATTAAAAATTATCCGAATTATGTCGTGTTACGTATTTATTGAATCGCTAAAACTTCAGTTATTTATTTATTTATTCATTTATTTATATTTAAAAAGACACCCGTCAATTTTTTTTATGATCGTGCGATATCGATAGTACGTATGGTACTATCTGATACGCGGAGTAAAGCCGACGCATACATATACACCCTTGCGGTGATCTGATCTACCGGATAAGACTCACTCATAGACAGTACTCGTTCTCGCGCCGTCTTTACGTACACGCGTAACAAAAAAGCAGCGCGGGACCGTTGTTACACTGAGAACGTGTTATTACGTGTTCAACGTGATAGCTAATTAATTTTTTAGTGTATAGTAATAGTAATAGTAAATTTTTAGTGTATATTTGGATTGTACATAATGGGACGCAAGCAAGATGAAAAGCACTTGCCGGTCTACACTCACAGACTTTCCAGAAAAGGAGGATACTTTAAAAGGTTAGTACTGTTATTTGTCATATGAAAGCTGTTATATACAACACAAACACTCACAGATTATATATCTATTTATTACACATATGCAACATGTCCAAGATTAAAATATAATTAGATTTTTCTACTTATATACTCGTTTATTGTTGAATTAACTAAACTTCCATTTAATCATTTACTAAAAAGGAAACGTTATAGAGAAAAATAGTCAAAAATGTTTGTTTTTATGTCATCTATTTCCCCTCACAGTTTGTCGGTCTAATTTCTTACAAACACCCTGTATATAAATAAATACAAATTTTTATACATTTTACAATGTATATACATTCACGAACAAATTTATCTTTAAAATAAATGTATGTGTATATTATTAATATTAATTGTATACATTTTTATTTAGAAAATGTAATAAAAATAATGATAACGTGAATTTAGAATGACTGTTATACACAAATAAATATAGACATAAATTATATGTAAATGACGCACATACAGCACCTATGTAATTATCAGATGGATAGGCAAGAAAGGATAAAGAGAGAGAGGGAGAGAGAGAGAGAGAGAGAGAGAGAGAGAGAGAGAGAGAGAGAATGAGTGAGTGAGAATCTGTACATTCGTTCGCATTGAGTATCACTAAACGCCAACAATGAGAAAATAGATAGAAATATTTGTATCTTTCTCTATCGATACTTTATACTCACTATTCAGTGATGCTGAATGAGAATGATTGATTAAATATTGCTTTACAATATTCGTAAAGAACTCGTTGACTTATTCATTCTCGTTGACTTATTCATTCTCTCTATATTTTCTCTTTAATCTTTCTCTGTCTGGCTAACTAATCGTTACGTATACATTGTATGTATGTAATAAATGGATATATAATCTATGAGTGCGTTTGTGTTGTATACAGTAATTCCGTATATACAGGGTGATTCAAAACAACCTAGTGTCCAATGTCGAATCAATTCTAAGACGATTTTTCCTTTGCCAAAATTTTTTCCGAGGCTTAGTTTTCAAATTAAAAGCCAAAATAGTTAGGGAATTACGGGGCGCATACGCGAGGCAGACAGGAGCGGCGCAACTCACCGTCCGATGCTGGTGATTACGTGGGGCGCTCGCTGCGATCAGCTGTTTGCTACACGCGATGGGTGTGTGTGTGTGTGTGTGAGAGAGAGAGCGCGCGCGAGAGAGAGAGAGAGAGAGAGAGAGAGAGAGAGAGAGAGAACGTGTATGTGTGTGTATACGCGTACACATTCTCTCTCTCTCACACACACACACACACACACACACCCATCGCGTGTAGCAAACAGCTGATCGCAGCGAGCGCCCCACGTAATCACCAGCATCGGACGGTGAGTTGCGCCGCTCCTGTCTGCCTCGCGTATGCGGCCCGTAATTCCATACTATTTTGGTTTATAATTTGAAAACTAAGCCTCGGAAAAAATGTTGGCAAAGGAAAAATCGTCTTAGAATTAATTCGACATTGGACACTAGGTTGTTTTGAATCACCCTGTATATGTATATAAATACACACAAGATATTTTACATCAAGTGTTATTTTCTCCAAAGCTTGACGTCGTGCAACAAATATCTCAGACAGAAGTTATTTTCTTTGAAGGGGAAAAAAGACAAGAATATTAGTTTGACTTTGGATGTAGGTACCAAGGTGATGTAGAGGTCAATTTAATTTTCTTAAATAAAACCACTATAATTTTTTTATATAGATTTCTCGCAATATTGTAAATAAAAAATTATAAGAGTAGGATGGTCGGAAATTGAATAGTTTACAGGATATTTTATATTTTAATTTGACATAAACTATGAAATATCTCGTACAATATTCATTTCTCGATTATCTTATCTCAATACTTTTATGCACAAAAATCATGAGAGCAATCAGTTGGTTCTATAAAAATACAAAGATGTTTTTATTGCACCTACTGATTCCTCTTATTATTATTGTGCATAAAAGTATTGAGGCAAGATAATCGAGAAATGAATATTGTACGAGATATTTCATAGTTTATGTCAAATTAAAATATAAAATATCCTGTAAACTATTCAATTTCCGACCATCCTACCCTTATAATTTTTTATTTACAATATTGCGAGAAATCTATCTATATAAAAAAATTATAGTGGTTTTATTTAAGAAAATTAGATTGACCTTTACATCACCTTGATACCTACATCCGAAATCAAACTAATATTCTTGTTTTTTTCTCCTTCAAAGACAATAACTTCTGTCTGAGTTATTTTTTGCACGACGTCAAGCTTTGGAGAAAATAACTTGTAATGAAAATAACACTTATGTGATACACCCTGTATATATATATAATTTTAATTAATAATTCAATTAATAATATTAATTACAAATTTTATAGCAATTATTGGCAATATTATTTTTATAAGAATTTCTCTATAGATGTACAGAGTGATCCGAAAAGGTATTTTTGCGAGAAACTTGAATTATTCAAAAAAAGAGAAACTAAATGAAATCATATCATATATGATTTATTATTGAAGAGTTGAATTACAAATGATTATTTTAAAACTGCTTTTCTTCATTCTCACAAGTATAATTTTGAAGCGCTTGAAAATGTGGTCAATAATTGTATGTGAGATTATAGCTACAATGCTTTTTATTTCCTCAATTATACGCTTCTGAAGAAACTCGAAACCTCTGGAAATTTATGTGGAAATTTTATAGAAGCTCATAACAAGAGAAGTAAAGACCATTATAGCTGAGGTCCGTCATAGAATTATTGACTATTTTTGAAGATTTTCTCAAACTCTTCTTGAGAGGTAAATATTTAGAAAATCGCTTTTTGTAATCGCATTTTTCAATAACACTTTACATTTTACTTGAAAATAATTTTTCACCAAACCATCTTCTTGGATCATCTTGTATAAAAAATATATAGTATATATATAGTATATATGTATATATATATACTATATATATATATATATACTATATATACTAATACTATATATATATATACTAATACTATATATATATATACTATATATACTAATATATACTATATATATACTATATATTTTTTATACAAGATGATCCAAGAAGATGGTTTGGTGAAAAATTATTTTCAAGTCAAATGTAAAGTGTTATTGAAAGATACGATTACAAAAAGCGATTTTCTAAATATTTACCTCTCAAGAAGAGTTTGAGAAAATCTTCAAAAACTTTCAAAAATAGTCAATAATTCTATGACGGACCTCAGCTATAATGGTCTTTACTTCTCTTGTTATGAGCTTCTATAAAATTTCCATATAAATTTCCAGAGGTTTCGAGTTTCTTCAGAAGCGCATAATTGAGGAAATTAAAAGCATTGTAGCTACAATCTCACATACAATTATTGATCACATTTTCAAGCGCTTCAAAATTATACTTGTGAGAATGAAGAAAAGTAGTTTTAAAATAATCATTTGTAATTCAACTCTTCAATAATAAATCATATATGATATGATTTCATTTAGTTTCTTTTTTTTTGAATAATTCAAGTTTCTCGCAAAAATATCTTTTCTGATCACTCTGTACATCTATAGAGAAATTCTTATAAAAATAATATTGCCAATAATTGCTAAATTATTTATGTACACAATGTATACATAAATACACACACACACACGTACACACATATACACACATAAATAATCGTAAAATAATTTCTCTCTCAGAAAAATAAGAATAGTCCTTTGTTTAGTTTTATATATAATTAAAAATTAATTATATATATATATATATATATATATTTTATAGTAGTTAGTGCCAGACGCGGTTTATTCGTGAGCTGGCTGCTTTCAAAAAAATTTATACCAGATGCGGTTTGCATAAGCGTTCTGGTTAAAAATATATCCCAGAGACGATTTACGTGTGCTGGTTATTGTAAAAAATATCCCAGAGGCGATTAACGTGTACTGGTTATTGTAAAAAATATCCCAGAGGCGATTTACGTGTGCTGGTTATTGTAAAAAATATCCCAGAGGCGATTTACGTGTGCTGGTTATTGTAAAAAATATCCCAGAGGCGATTTACGTGTGCTGGTTATTGTAAAAAATATCCCAGAGGCGATTTACGTGTGCTGGTTGCTTTACAATATTTTGAACCGGATGCGGTTTAATAGTTATGTAAGATTAGTGTTACGTCCAGACTCAAATAAAGGAAGTGTCAGCGGGAGGCGTAACCTACTTACCTCTAGACAAACGCTAGACGATGCGTCTCCTAGAGTCGAACGAACAGATCAGGGCCTGAGATAGGTCAACGACCGGAAGGGTCGCTCTTACTTTATCGAAAGGGCCGTTCGCTCGGTGGTCCCTTTTCTGGTAAAGGAACTGAATCCCTATTACCCGGGACGGGACCTTGTGCGATTTCGTGCAACAGGAAGGAGGTCGGGTTAATAAATTGCTCAAATTTTAAAATCTAACTTTACATTTATTCAAAGAAATAAAACGAATAATTTTAAAAGATACAATTTAATAATGATTCATTTTTATATTCTGTTATTGTGACATAACTTGCTTAGGATCTAATATGTTTGTGTGTAAATGTGTGTGTGGATGAAATTTGTGTTCTCGCGGGTGTTACAATGAATACAGAGGACGTCAACCGGAATTAAACGGGGAAACTAAAATTTAAACTCCGGTTGGTAATTTACAATAATATGTTTAGAAAAATTATTTACAATAGATGTGTGAGGGTTGGACGGTAGAGGGAGAGAAGAGAGAAAAAAAAAGAAAAAGGGGGAAGGATTATTAAAGGTCTTGGAATTGGACGGTGGAGGGGGAAGGGAACTTCATCCAAAAAACCTCGATAGGGACGGCTAATGGAAAAGGGCAACCCGGGCCAAAAAATGGAATTATGGAACCGGGGGGACTGGTATGGAGGATATGGTAGAATTGATCGAGGTCTACTATATCTGGACCGACACAGTAATCCTCGTCTGTAAGAGGGACAGGAAAAGGGGGAAATTGATTCAGGAGATACCTGTACCAGGCTTCCCTGTCCTGGTCTTCGAAAAGGGACTCCGACTCTCCTTCGGGATTGGAAGATTCCGGTTTAAAATCTTCCGGTTCCTCTTTGAGGTCCGGTAACTCCTCTACGAAGTCCCGGAGGGCTTCTTCGAAAACGCGCGACTCTTCTGAGAGATCGGGCGTTTCGAGGTCTGAAGGGGGAGGGGGAGTGGGAATTCTAGAGAGTTGAGGTTCGAGAGCAGGTGAGCGAGAACGCTCGGAGAAGGAGACGGGAAGACAAGAAGGAGGTGAAAAATCAACAGGAGAACTGGGGGGACAGTCTGAAGGGGGAGGGGGAGTGGGAATTTTTGAGGGTTGAGGTTCGAGAGCAGGTGAGTGGGAATGCTCGGGGGAAGAGACGAGGGAATAAGAAGGGAGTGGATAATCAAAGGAAGAACTAGGGGGACAGGGGCGTGTATCTCGCGTTGGTGTATAATTTAATTGTTGTATTCTTAATTTAAATGTTCGCTCGTCTAAATTTAGTTTTTTAAAAACAATAATAAAATTAGGATCCGCGGACGCCCGAGCCAATAGCTTCCGGATCTTTCTATTTTCCCGGTTGCGGATGTGTTTCGCCCAGCACTTAGAGCGCTTTGCCGGGTTTGTTTCCACTAGGAAACACACGCAAGAGTTAACAGAGATATTGATTTTTAGTTAAAAGAAACAGTTTGATAATGATAAAGAAAAATGGAGAAGTTCTTAAGAATCTCAATATAACTCTATATATTTATATATATATATATATATATATATATATATATATATATATATATATATTTTGAGAAAGAAGTGAAATAGAACGATTCGGAGGGAATTGTTCTAGAAGTAGAGGGAGAAGATTTTCCTTCAGGGCCTGGCAGCTAAGTATGAATGCCAATCATGATATTACACCAGGATCCTGGCTAATCACGCCTAGGGACCCGTGAAAGGGGAAGGATTGCTTAAGTCTAACAATAAGGATGAATGCCAATCTTGACAGTGTTCAAGATCCTGGCTAATCAAGCTTACGGACTCGCAAGGGAGAGAGGATTGCACGAGTCTAACAATAAGGATGAATGCCAATCTTGACAGTGTTCAAGATCCTGGCTAATCACGCTTATGGACTCGCAAAGGAGAAGGTTCAAAGAAGAGGAAATATAAAATTTTTAATAACCAGAATTTAATTTAATAATAATACTAATAAATGTTTGTGCTTGGATATTACTTGAAAATTTGAATTTAATAACAAACTGTTTCTTTTAAGAGGAAAGAAAAAATAAAGTAAGAGAAAGAATGAAATTCTTTGGTAGACTCACTATTTGTTGTGTGCGAAGGTGATGACTTTAAAAAATTTCGCTGGATAAGCGAGCTAAGATCTATCTCTGGACTCGGCTGTGCGGAAGGAGTGGCTCGGAGATCGCTCGGTTCCGGTGGTGTTCGTTCGATCCCTCAAGGGCACACCACTTGTCATTTGCCCGCACGAATTTTGTAAAATTTCAATAGCGTGAAACTCCTTGCATTATCACAATCGCAGAGAGAACTTGCGAGAATCGATAAACTTTTAAAGACTTAAATAATCAGCGCGGACTGTAGGCAGACTCGGTGCGACCGTTCGAGTCGAGAGCCGAAGATGAATTGAAAATTCTGAGGGAGGATTTCGCGTAAATCGAATCTTGGCATCTCCTCGCGTACCCTCTCCATTAGGCAAGCAATATTCTTTTTTAACGAATCAATCTTTAAAATGGTGCCCCTCTCATGAGTTGAGGGCGTCTCCCTTCCAAAAGAAGGTCCAAGAGTTTGCGCCTATTGGTGTAGGCTTTTGTTTTTAAAAATTAAGTCTCGCCCACTGGAGAGTCCGCCATGATCGGCCAAGTTGACAGTTTTATTGTTCACTTGAGTTTTATCTTAAACAGATAACGCGCTAGGGTGGTCTAGCAGGCGAGCACGTAGTGTCGAATGTCGCGAGTTTCAGTCGCGGATCATAGTTACATCAATAAGATAACACTCTAGTTCTTAGAAGGGCCTTTATTCGAGACTCTTCTCGTAACGCTTTTTCACTAGAGGACTTCCAAGAAAAAATATTATTTGATATATTTATTAGTCTCTTGCATGCGCACTGTTTAGATTTCAAGCCTTCTCACGGTTCGAGTATCTTTTAATTGTTGTTTAAAATTCTTGGTCTTCTAGGGGACCTTTGTTCGAATATTTATCACGCATGGTTTAGGCTTTGAAATATTAGTCTCGCCTGCTAGATATTCCTTTAGTTTATTGTTTATAGTGCAAAGAGTTCCAGAGCGTAGGCGTTTAATATTACGTGAAAGAAAAGAATCGTGGAGTCCACCGGACGTAACATTAGCAAAGGATTTAAAAACAAAGGACTATACTTATTTTTTATAGAGAAAAGCTTTATTTTTTAAAGATTATTAAAAATAATATATTTTTTGAAATGACATATACAATCACACAATATGCATATTTGATTTTTGTAGCAAGATATTTTGCAAAATAATAATTCGTTTTCTTTTGCAGGCGACAATTACTGAAGCTAGCACAGGCTCCAGAGATAAGTGACTCCAAAAGCACAACGCTTACTAAGGGTACTAGCAACGAATCCATTACTTGTTATAAATCAGTGGGTTTAATACACAATAAGATGGATTCGGAAAATAGTACCCAAATAATGCAGTGCCTGGAGCCAACGTCAAATAAAGGTATGTTTGATGGGAATGTTGACAATTGCGATGATAACGATAATCTTGTTATCGATAATAAAGCCCTTCTAGACGCTTCTTGTATTCAAGAAAGTTTGCCTGAAGGCCGTCACATTGTCGACATTTCTTTTCTGTGGAATGAAATGCAGAGAACCTTTGATAATCATATGCAAGGAATAGAGTGCCAATTTAAAGATTGGAAACTCATAAATTCTCATCGCCATGGGTAATGATTCAGTTGTTCTTCAAATGCCAAATGTGCAAATATGAAGCCAACATCTGGTCAGAACCTACAGAGTCGGAAACAATGGACACTAATACGGCTGCTGTAGCAGGAACTGTTACAATAGGAATTGGTTATGCCCAGCTCGAAGAGTTGTGTGCAGCCATAAATGTTCTTTGCATGTCCGAGCCAACCTATATCAAATATAGAGAAAATTTAATCGATGACTTTAAAAAAACAGCCATGGAAGAGATGAAAATGGCTGGCGAAGTTGAAAAGCAACTCGCTCTCGAGAGTATGGCAATGCCTACGACTCTCTTTCCGGTATTGGAGCCATAATTGGTTACCGCACCGGAAAGATTCTCTTCGTCGGTATCCGCAGTAAATTTTGCACGCTATGTGATGTAGCAAAGCAGAAAGGTATCGAACCAAGAGCTCACAAATGCTACAAAAATTTTGATCGCAATGCAAGCTCTACAAGCATGGAGAGCGATGCCATCGCAGAAGGTTTTAAATGTAGCCTCAAAATGCATGGACTGATATATAAAACAGTTGTTGCCGATAGTGACAGTAGCGTATATCAGGCCATTGTTGATAACAAACCATACCGTGAACATATGGTGACAGTCAAAAAAATTGAATGCACCAATCATTTGCTTCGCAACTTGTGCAAAAAGCTGAAAGGTGCGGCAGAGATGACTCAGCCAAAAATGCGTAGACAGCGTGGCTTTGTACAGGTGTGAAATGTTGTAAAAAGCAACATTTTAAAAATACGAAAAGAGGTAATAGAGTCAGCCGCTCGACAAAGAAAACAAAGGCAACCTCTACATTGTCTGGCTATGGAATTGCAAAAAGATATTTTGAATATTCCTAGTCATATTTTTGGCGAACATAAGCAATGTGAAGCACGCGGTATATGCAAAGAGAATTGCAATGAGATAAAGAAAAATTATGTACCGTTTCTAAAATTACATGGTTTCTATCCAAAAATAGAGACTGCTGTCATGTATCTCAGCGCTTACTCCGACAGCTTATTGTTAAATTTAACAAATAACCCTGCAGAATCGTTCAATTCGATAATCTGCAAAGAAATTGGCGGAAAACGTATTAATTTTGGTAAACGAGGCTCCTACGATGCTAGAATTGCAGGAGCAGTTGTTCAATATAATACGCAACAAGTACTTACACAATTACATCAAAGCATGTGTAAGACTGTTCCGCCTATTGTCGAGAATCTGGAAAAGCGACGACAAATAAAAGTTGCAAAAACCAGAGAATCTCGAGAAGCGCAGGGAAGACAAAGAAAATTCAAACGAGAATCAGCAACAGATCGTTATTACGGTCCGCAGTCGCAAAGGCCGGATCACCCATCCGATATATTCGTGCAACTGCGACTAAGTCATACAGAAAAGTTGTTCGAAAATGGAAAAAATTGGCAAGCAATTGAATTCGAGACCAGAAATCAATATAAGTCCGAATTATGGTTATCATTGAGACGTGAAATGTTGACAGCATCCAATTTTGGAACTGTATGTCGCATGAGACCGACAACATCTTGCGCATCGACTGTAAAAAACATTTTATATCCTCCGTCTATTGATACTGAAGCCATGAAATATGGTCGCGATAAGGAAGATGTAGCGAGGAAAGAATTGGCCATGAAATTAAATAAAGAAATAAAACCTTGCGGATTGTTCATTGATAATGAAAATTCATTCTTGGGTGCTTCCCCTGACGGACTTATTGAAGAAAATGGTCTTGTGGAAATTAAATGTCCTCTGTCGGTTGAGCATTTGACAGCAGAAGAAGCCATAAAGACATTGCCTTTTTTAAAAGGTATCTTTGATAAAAAAGATCCACATAAAATGAATCGGAATCACCGATATTTTTATCAAGTTCAAGGCCAATTGAACATAACAGAGCGAGAATATTGCATTTTTGCTGTTTGGACGCCAAAAAACATAAAAATATTGCACATTAGTACAGACAATGAGTTCTGGAAAAATGAAATGCTGCCTTTTCTAACACGTTTCTACTACGAATGCATGCTTCCAGAAATCGTGGATAGTCGGCATAATAGGCATATGCCAATCAGAGATCCGTTATATATAATAGAAGTTAAAGAAAAAGCAGTTAAAGAAAAGATCAGCCGAAAAAATATTCGACAAAATATAATAGTAAATGAAGATTTTCTGGAGAAAAGAAAGCGATTTAAATCTAATGTTTTGCCTATAGAAGCAACAAATACTGCTATTGCTGCTGCTATGGATATAGAGCAAGATGATGATTGTATCATCATCTGTTAGTTATTCAAATAACAAACATGATATTACGAAAGATGATATGAAGAGACATGAGAAAATTTTAAATTTGATTGCTTCTCTGTCTATCGTGAAGGATAATATCTTGCCTATAGATAGCAAAATAAGCGACGAATCATTAGATCGATTTTTACGCGTCGTAAGAGAAACTTCCGACTTTGAAACGCAAAGTGTCCAATATCTGGAGTTCCCTCATATGATTGCAGCCAGTGATAGTAACAAAAGCTTACAAATCATTGGAGGGAATTGTAGTGATCACTGGCGATGTATTTTCTTTAATGGCACCAAACTTTACGTATATGATAGCCTACCCGGCTGTACATACGAAAAGTTGGTAGCTAAGGAGAAAAACTATATACATCTACGTTATCCTACAATAAAGCAAGGTAACATTATTTTTGAAAAAGTTCAAACACAACCTGATGGCATAAGTTGTGGGATTTATGCTGCAGCTTTTGCCACAACTATAGCTTTAGGAGGCAATCCTTGTGAACAAAAATACTCCAAGAATGTAAAATGCATGAGAGAACACTTCTTTAAAATCATAGAAGGTAATAAACTGCTGCATTTTCCAATGTGTTTAGCCCCCCCCCCCCTCCCAAGAAATAATGCAGAAGCTAGTTTCCCGGGGGGGAGGTCCCAAGTAACCGCAAAGATCACCCGGTGGGGTTTTAGTCAGTAGGAGTCTGACATAACCCTGGGTCCTTCCTCGAGAATCCAGGGTATCCATGAGGATTTCCCCATCGTGACTAAAAAAAAAAAAAAAAAAAAGATTATCACTGCATCCAAAAAATGTATCGTGATACTCGTAAAATCATAACTCGATTGCAAATCATAATCGGAGAGACGACAAAAATATATTGGTTGCGTTCTCACGGGAATGGACGATGGAGGGGTCCATTCTATATTTACAATATTTAGAATATTGTAAAAATATATTATTCTGTTGCGATCGGGACAAACAATATATTGTAAATCTATTACATATATATAAACATTTATCTATACAATCAAAAACATTTATATATATAATTTAATATATTTAAATTATATATATATATATATGTATACATTGTTGTACATATAACCGTTATTATATATTATAATACATATATATGTATTGTGCCATTGTATGTATGTATGTATATATGTATATATATATACACGTATAATTAGCATTTTCAACAGAAACACGATCAGTGCAGAACCGGTACCATTAGCGTAAAATTTATATACATATATTGTGACGCTATATGCGTTACACCAATGCAAAACATCAACAGTTAGAATAAGTAGTAATTATTTTATGAATAGCAATGATTAGAGTCTACCAGGAACGATTAATGTACATAATTACACTATTAGTTGATTTATGGCTACGAAATAGACAAATTCCACGCCAATGCTCTACACTGGTTCTACATTGAGTGTTTCTGTCGAAAATGTTAAATGTATGGCGAATTTATCTTACTAGATATCATCAGTAACTTCTAGGGTGTTATTGAAAAATCAAGTGTCAGTCACCATATCAGTCGTTCTATGTATGTATATATATTTATACATATATATATATATATATAATTCTAACATATTTAAAAATAATAAATAAAATATAAGAAAACAAACATACCGATAATGACATCAACAAATTTCATGCATCTCGGTTCAATGGTATTTTTTTGTCCTGTCCATGAGAGTTTGTAAGATAAATGATCAGTTAGAGTAAGTTTTAATGCGTTTCTTACATGTTGTTCCGCATCTTTTCCTCCTACAGTTCTAATTAATTTTTTCTGTAAAAAGATTTAATTTAATAATCTATTAAACATATATTTTTGTTTTTTAAATTCAATTGATAAAGAGTACTTACATATTGCAATAAAGATACGGAATTTTGTATTATTAATTTATTAAATTCCTCTATACTCTATCCAAAAAGAGAATGACTTCGGTCCGGACGAAAATTCGTCCGTTTCGCGCAAGTCTCCATCTTAGAAAGCCCCCACTACATCGCCGTATCACTCATGCAGCTTATCAGTGCTAGCAACGAGTGACAGGTCCCCCCGATCATTTGACAGTTGTAATTATTTAATCTCAATATAACCCTATGAGTTAATTTTTAGTGTTTTTCTTCCACAAAAGTATTTACAAAGTGCGATGGAAGAATTGAATATTGAAGTCCCACTAATGTAATCTCCTGTGAAGAAAAATAAACGAGGCCAGGTGAACAATGATGAAAAAATTATAAATTAATTATTATTATTAATAATTATTAACAATAATAATTATTAATAATTATTAACAATAATAATTATTAATAATTACTAATAATAATAATTATTAATAATTAATAATAATAATAATAATAATAATAATTATTATTATTATTATTATTATTATTAATCTATTATATATAGTATACCGGAGATTGTAGTTTTAAAGTTTAAAGTGTCCTTTTATGAGTTCACTACGAGAAAAATATGTTGAAATTTAATAAATTGTTTGAATAAGGCTATATTGGTTATAAGGTTTATAAGGTTAATTTTTCATTTATATTTTCAGTTGACCCACAGCAATCAGAAGCTTATTATTATTAATTCGCATAAAAATTGAAAAAAGGCAATCAAGAAATTTCAAATAAAGATGCTGTTACTCAATTGACAGAACTACTTGGTTTTGTGTAATTCAAATATATTATAACTCTTGCTCTTATAATTGCCTGGCACATTATTTTTTATTTTAATTTCGTATCGCGTGTAAGAATCAGATTTCTATTTTATATCATATTGAAATTAATCGAGATTACTTCATCCGTTTAATTTTTTAAACTGACATAAGATAATAGTCCCGGGCCCGAGGGAGCCGTATCTACGTATACCTTATTGAGTATCTCGCCATGTTCTCCCCACTTTGCCTGCTTATGCGCGAACCGAGGTCATTTTCTTTTTGGATAGAGTATAGTGTTTCAGGCGTTCCAATCGGTAAATTCAAATTTATTGTGTTTTCTTGTGAAGAATGAGGGTGTATATCTAACAACAATTGTTGGATTGTAACCAACAATCGTGTAATTTTTTAATATCATTCCGACAAGCTTCTATTTGAGAAAAACAATATATATGTACATATATATATTAATTATATATATGGTTAATTAAAATATACAGAGAGAGATAATAACTATTATCTTGTATAATATATCTTTGAAAGTGAGCAGAAAAAAATTTGTCTAACAGAAATTACACGGTACAAAAGTGATCATGTTATGGTTATAATAATGCATTTTTTTAAATGGGATACATCTAAAACTCTATCTTAAAAATTTGAAGGTCAACTTTGTTTTTTTAATGAAATGTTAGTACTTATTTTTTGATAGAGCGGCTATTAACAAAAACACAACGATGTACATAAGATTATTAATAGTCATTAAAGCTCAATTTTATCACAAAAATATCTTATTAACCATTACATGAAGATAAAAACAATTTCTGACGCTTCTACAGTTTCTCGAAGAATTGTAGTGTATAAATATTGCCATTGAGATTTTCTTCGATGACATTTATCATTAATAATGTATATGATACATGTGAGGATTTCTAGTCCTAGTCGCAAGAGTATTACTGATATTAATCTTATCGTTTATCATTTTATATGTAAATATACTACAATAGTCTTTTATATATAAGAGAGATTCCACCAAATCGAGTACCACTTTTGGGCCTGCATGTCTGCGATCACGTTCAAATTTTTTTGGCTTATAGTCCACATTGAGAAACATACTTACAAGTTTTTTAAGATTTTTTCCTCCATTATTTTAGCCGCCATATTAGGGAACATTTTACGTTTTTTTTGTTTTTTTTTTTTCATAAATTAATTGCGGCATTACGCGTGCTCTAAACAAATTTTTGTTATCTATGTTTTTTATGTAAAAAAACCTCAGCTTTTCAAAAAAAAATATTTCAAAATAAACGGACCCATATAAACTGCTGAAAATTCGATTTTAATCATAAAATCACAGTTTTTGGCAAGTGCGCCATTTTTTAAAATTTTGAAACTATTTCCATTGAAAAGCTGAGAAAATTTCGCATAGAATACGTAAAAATCAAGTTGGGATCTCTGTAAGAATTTATTGGGTCACTAAATGTTTAAAATCAAAAAATTAAAAAATTAAATTTTCCAAATTTTTTTCGATTTTTTTTTTTACTACTAGTGCTTTATGACAAAGATTCCAAGAGAATTTTGCATACCACAATAAAAGTTATCTATTCCACATTGTGTATTGTCGCTGAAAATTTAAAATCATTTTTTGAAATAGAAATATATTCTATTTCAAAATTCCCGGTCATTTCGATTACTTTTGTTTTTATTGAAAATGAACGATATTTGGATTCAAAAGTCAAATTAGATGCTCGATCTTCTCGATCAAAAACTGTAAAAGGGACCCAAATGATACATTTCATCGCTCCGATTCCAAACAATCCAAGTGTGGTTACAACGAAGTTTGTATCTAATTCAGAAACTTACTCTATCGTTCAACTCTACAAGCCATCAGCACCTTAAAAGTTACCAACAAAGTTCATGTAATTCTGACATCAATAAAAAAAAAAAAATCGAAAAAAATTTGGAAAATTTAATTTTTTAATTTTTTGATTTTAAACATTTAGTGACCCAATAAATTCTTACAGAGATCCCAACTTGATTTTTACGTATTCTATGCGAAATTTTCTCAGCTTTTCAATGGAAATAGTTTCAAAATTTTAAAAAATGGTGCACTTGCCAAAAACTGTGATTTTATGATTAAAATCGAATTTTCAGCAGTTTATATGGGTCCGTTTATTTTGAAATATTTTTTTTTGAAAAGCTGAGGTTTTTTTACATAAAAAACATAGATAACAAAAATTTGTTTAGAGCACGCGTAATGCCGCAATTAATTTATGAAAAAAAAAAAAAAAAAAAAAAACGTAAGATGTTCCCTAATATGGCGGCTAAAATAATGGAGGAAAAAATCTTAAAAAACTTGTAAGTATGTTTCTCAATGTGGACTATAAGCCAAAAAAATTTGAACGTGATCGCAGACATGCAGGCCCAAAAGTGGTACTCGATTTGGTGGAATCTCTCATAAACAATATTTATCTTAAAAAAGCGCTGCTATCATAAGACGTTTTTGTAGCATGTAATTTCTGTTAGATAAATTTTTCTCCTACTCTTACAGTTTCAAATATGTTCAAGATAGCAATAATTATTGCCTCATCCTATATATAAACATATGTTAAATCATATTTACTGAAATATGAATTATTAAAAATTTATCCTCATACACTTACTGCAACATAACTCATGAGATTCTTCTTGTGCTCTAATGTTTTTCGCAATCTCTTGTTGATTGGTTTTATTATATATTTGTGAAGGTATTGGTGCATCTATTTTAAAACCATAAGAAAAAGAAATAAAAAAATTATAATAAAAAAATATATAAATATTTAAAAATTATAAAAAAAAATTATTTAACATTAACAATGCAGATAAAACTTGAAACTTTATTAATGTTTTTAGCTGTGATCTACAAATTGTATATAACTCTATTTGTAATATTTACATAAATAAATTAATAATAGTAAAATAAATGTAAAACATTTTCACATCTTATAATTAAAAAAATATAATAAATTTTATTTTTATATATTAAAAGACTAACTTTTTTACATAATATAAAAAATTTTTTATATTAATAAAATGATAAAAGCAGAGGAAAATGTATAAAAAAATAGAAAAAGAAAAAAAATTTTTGTTCAATGACGGAATTATTAAAATGCATCAATAAATAAGCTTATATCCATACAAAGTATTAATATTGTTTTACAACTCACTTATTTCTTCCATTTCCACAACATTCAAGTTAAGTTCCACTGCTTCAGCTTAATATAAAAGGTTATTCACTGGGTTTGTGATTAAACTCTCATCTATATTTATAACAATTATAAAAAAAAATTTTTGCTATTATTTTTGCTATAACTCTATTATACACAATAAAAATTAAGTTTCCTAATTTCTAATAAAAAGTCTAGTTAATATAATTTAGACTTTTATGTAAATAAATTTTATTAAAAAAAAGAATGTTGCATAGTGAAGTCACAATAATATATTTATTTTTTAATACCTTCTTCTGTAATTTCGTTATCTATATATATATATGATATTTGTCTAAAGTAATGCTGGCTTTCGAAGGCAATTGTGAAGATAACAAACATATAATACTTGATTTCCGATTTCTCCATATGTTTTTTCTTCATTATTATCTAGTAATTCAAATTAATTTTCATTAAAATAACAAAATATTCTTGTTTTTGTATATAAATTGTAGTATTGGATTATTTTGCAAATTTTTTGTACTATTTTCGAACTTCTTACATAAAAAGTACGAAAAAATGAAAATAAATAAAATTGAGAAAATCCTATTAATGCTACTAATCGACTTTGCAAACTTGCACAATTAACAAAGATGTATAATTACTTTTTTCGATAATTTGTCTTCCATCTTCTAATTTTGATGAGCGTTTTTCTCTTTCATATGTAAATGTTTCTAATTTGCAATTAGCTACAGGTTTATTTAATACAGACCTTCCTTCATATTTTTTTATTGTTGGTAATGGCTTATAGTTTATAGGAGGTTTTGGAATACCTATTTTATAGCAATATTAATATTTTATTTTAATGCAACATTAATATTTTTGAATGTTTTCAATATACAGGGTGAGTTTTTTAACTTGAAACTGTAAAATATCTCGGAAAGAAAGCTTTATCGAAAAAAATGTTTCAAACAAAAGTTGTAGGGTTCAGAGGGGGCCACATGATAAAAATATGGATTTGACTTTGAGTGACCTTTTCAAGGTGAGATCAATGTGATCGACGTTTTCTTAAATGGAACTCCCATTTTTTTATTACATATTCTTGTAGCTTATCTCGAGAGCTTTTCAAAACACTATAATAAAGTATTTTTTCATTAAGTACTTTTTGAGTTATTTTATATCTTAATCTAACATATTTTGAAATAAAAAATAAAATATCTCGTAAAATATTTAGTTTTCGATAATCTTACCGTAATACTTTTATGTACAGAATAATAAGACAAATCAATTGGTATAAAAAAAAACAAATTATTGTTTAAAAAAATACATTGTAAATAATTACATACTTTTTCTTAAAAACAATTATTTTTTTAAAACTAATTGATTTGTCTCATTATTCTGTACATAAAAGTATTACGGTAAGATTATCAAAAACTAAATATTTTACGAGATATTTTATCCTTTATATCAAAATATGTCAGATTAAGATATAAAATAACTCAAAAAGTACTTAATGAAAAAATACTTTATTATAGTGTTTTGAAAAGCTCTCGAGATAAGCTACAAGAATATGTAATAAAAAAAGGGGAGTTCCATTTAAGAAAACGTCGATCACATTGATCTCACCTTGAAAAGACCACTTAAGGTCAAATCCATATATTTATCATGTGGCCCCCTGGAAACTGTGCAACTTTTGTTTGAAACATTTTTTTCGATAAAGCATACTTTCCGAGATATTTTACAGTTTCAAGTTAAAAAACTCACCCTGTATATGTAAATTAATACTTACATATATCTTTCAGTTGAATTTCAGTTGATATTGATGTATTTTTTTATGATAGGTTGATAATTTCTGTTTTTTTCTTAGGTATATTATCTATTTTAAAAAATACATATAAAATATATAATAAAAAAATACATAAATATTTAATTTTTTGCTTTTGTTAAATATTTTTAATTAATTAAAAAAAACTTAAGGGGATCCTAAAGCTACGGACGAACTCCGACGGGTTTGCGCCCTCATCCGAGAGGAACTAAAATTGTCGATAATTGTCGATAATTTTAGTTCTGTCATTACCGACAGCGTTATGCATAAAAATAACCACAAAAGAGTAAATAAAAATTGTGTTCAATATGTTGAAAAGACATCATATATTTCTACTGTTCTATCGCTTCGCATGCATATCAAAGAGTATCGAAGCGCATAGAAAACAGTATATCATATGTGTGTCTGCCTTCATCATATGTTGAACACAATTCATGTGTGAGCATATAGCCCGAATCACACTAGCGGCTCGCGGCTGCGATTGCGATTGCCTCAGCCAATCAGAAAGCATCAATTGCAAGTATGATTGGAGCGTAGCAAATCACAATCACAAACGCAATCGCAATCGCAGCCGCGAGCCGCTAATGTGATTCGGGCTTATTGCGTTTATAAATTTCTGCTACATATGTATAAATATTTATTTATACGACCAAAAATATACATACTTATAATGTTTATATAAATAATACATTGTTATTACATCATCGTCATTATATTGATTGAAAAAAAAACTATTAGATAGATTGTAATTGAGTATAGAAAGTTACATTATAATATTCAGTTATATATGTATTATGCACATACATCTGTATACATCATATATATTTCTTATATTTATACATACATGTATGCATACATAATACGTATATATATACAAGGTATTTTATTTGATACAGTGGATTATCATAAAAATAAAACATTTTCTGGAAAAATGTTAATATAAAAATTGTATTATATTATAAGATTTCGAAAGGAGATAATATCATGAAAATTGCTCTTGCGTAGCGTTTTTCAATTATATTTAAACTTAGTTTTTTTTAGTAGAACTATTTTTATTATATAAATCGAACTCTCGCAACATTCAACATAAAAAGTAATAGGATGGCTAAAAAATGAAAACTTTACGAAATATTTTAAAATTGATTTAATTTTATATAAACTATGAAATATCTCATAAAATATTCATTTTTTGATAATTTCATCTCAATACTTATAGTATAAAGAAAACATGGTATAAAGAATACAATGGTATGAAGAAAACAAACAGTTATTTTCAAAGAAAAATATGTAGCTGCTATTATACTTTTTTTAACAACTATGTGTTTTTTTGCACTAATTTATTTCTCTCATTATTTTGTGCATAAGTAGATGTAAGATTATCGAAAAAAATGAATATTTTATTAGATATATTTCATAATTTATAAAATTATATCAAAATTATAAAATATCTCGTAAAGTTTCTATTTTTTAGCCATTTTATAACTAGTTATGTTGAATATTGCGAGGATTCGATTTACATAATAAAGGTAGGTTCATAAAAAGAACTAGATTGACCTCTAAATATCTTTGAAAAACACCGAACAAAACGATATTTCCTCCCTTCGAAACCTTTTACAACTTTTATATAGAACATTTTTCCTGAAAATGTTTTATTTATTATTTTTCTGATAAAATTTATTTTTATGATAATCCACTGTACCAAATAAAATACGTATATATATATAGACGTATTATTTATGTTTGCATACGTGTATATAAATATAAGAAATGTATATGACGCATGCAGATATGTGTGCATAATACCTATATATTCTCGATATTACAATGTAGCTTTATATAAGTTACAATCTAATTCAGTTTATTTTTTCCAATCGATATAATCGAAAAATAAAAATGTATTATTTCAAAATTATGTGTGTGTATGTTTATGTATTGTAATAAAGATTTACAATACATTGTTTGTCTCGATTGTAACAGAATAATGTATTTTTACAATATTCTAAATATTTAAAACATAGAATGGACCCCTCCCCGTCCATTCTCCTGAGAACGCAACCAATGTTTTTCGTCTCTCCGATTATAATATGCAGTCGAGATTGATGCAGCTTTTTCTGGTCAATTGTAAAATATAGATTTTTCAAGACTATATTTGTAGCATAAATTTTTTTTAATAAAAAATTATTTTTTATTATTTTGGAAAAGGCGAGAGTTTATTGCTTTCTAGAATTGTATAAAAATGTTCTCTCATGCATTTTACATTTTTGGAGTATTTTTCCACGCAAGGATTGCCTCCTAAGGCTATAGTCGTGGCGAAGGCGGCAGCAAAAATTCCACAACATATGCCATCAGGTTGTGTTTGAACCTTTTCAAAAATTATGTCACTCGAGCTTATTGTTGGATAACGAAGATGTATATAATTTTTTTCTTTAGCTACCAATTTATCGTATGTACAGCCAGGTAAACTATCGTACACGCGAAGTTTGGTGCCGTCAAATAAAATACATCTCCAATGATTACTGCAATTCCCTCCAATTATTTGTAAGCTATTATCACTACGACTAGCTTTAATCATGTGAGGGTATTCTAAATAAAGCACACTTCGCGTTTCGAAATGAGAAGTTTCTCTTATGATACGCAAAAATAGATCCAACGATTCATCGTTTAATTGACTTGTCATACGCAAGACATTATCCTTTACCAAATAAAGAGGAGCAATTGTGTTTAACAGTTTTTCATTTCTTTTTATATCGTCTTCAGATATATCTCGCTCGTTACTAGAATAACTTGTGATAATGCAATCATCATCTTCCTCTTTATTCAGAGCAATATCAGCAGTATCAGTAATTTTTGCTTCTATTAACGAAACGTTCGGTTTGAATTGTTTGCTCTCTTGTATGCCATTTTCGCTTTCTACTATATTTCGTTTCTTTGTTCGACTCATTGTCACTACTTTTTTTGCTGCTTCTTCTTTAGCTTCTATAATATATCTTGGATCTCTGATTGGCATATGCCTATTATGACGACTATCCAAGATTTCTGGAAGCATGCATTCGTTATAGAAACGTGTTAAGTAAGGTAGCATTTGATTTCTCCAAAAGATATTGTCTGCATCAATGCGCAATATTTTCATGCTTTGTGGAGTCCAAACAGCAAAAATACAATATTCTCGCCGTGTTATGTTCAACTGACCTTGAACTTGATAAAAATATCGATGATTTCTATTCATTTTGTGTGGATATTTTTTATCAAAGATACCTTTCAAAGAAGGTAATGTCTCTACAGCTGTTTCTGCTGTCAAATGCTCAGCTGATAGAGGACATTTTATTTCCACTAGACCATTTTCGTCAATAATTCCGTCAGGAGAAGCACCCAAGCACGGATTTTCAGTATCAATAAATAATCCGCAAGGTTTTATTTCTTTATTTAATTTTTCAGCCAATTCGTATCTTGCTACTTTTCCGTTTTCGCGACCATATTTTAGGGCTGCGGTATCAATAAACGAAGGATATAAAATGGCTTTTAATGTTGCTGCGCAAGACGTTGTCGGTCTCATGCGACATACAGTTCCAAAATTGGATGCGGTCAACATTTCTCGTCTCAATGATAACCATAATTCCGAGTCACTTTTGGTTTCTCGTATCGAATTCAATTTTCTTCCAGTTTCTCGCATTTTCGGACAACTTTTCTAAATGATTTTGCCGAAGTTGCTCAAATACATCAGATGGAAGATCTGGTTTTTGAGACTGCGGACCATAATAACGATCAATTCCTGTCTCTCGTTTGAAATTTGTTTGCCTTCCTTGCACTTCTCGAGATTCTCTGGTGTTCGCAATTTTTTTTTGTCGATTCTTTTCTACATTCTCAACAATAGGTGGAACAGTTTTATCCATGCTCTTATGTAATTCTGTAAGGACTTTTTGCGTATTAAATTGCACAGCTGCTGCCGCAACTCTGGCATTGTAAGAGCCTCGTTTACCAAAATGAATGCGTTTTCCACCAATTTCTTTGCAGATTATCGAATTAAACGATTCTGCAGGATTATTAGTTAAATTCAGCAATAAACTGTCGGAATAACCGCTTAGATATGTGATAGCGCTTTCTATTTTTTGATACAGGCCATGTATTTTCAACAATGGAACATAATTTTTGTTCGTTTTATTATCATTCTCTTCGCATATACCGCGTGCTTCGCATCGCTTATGTTCGCCAAAAACATGGCTAGGAATGTTCAATATATCTTTCTGCAATTCCATAGCCTTACTATGTTGAGGTGATTGTTGATCTTTTCTTCGTAGCTCGGCTGCTGTTTCTACTTCTTTTCTGATGTTTTTCATGTTGTTTTTCACAACATTTCGCAATTCTGTAAAGCCACGCTGCCTCTGCGTTTTTGGCTGAGTCATCTCTGCCACAGCTTTGAGCTTTTTACATAAATTGCGAAGTAAATGATTCGTGCATTCTACTTTTTTTACTGTGACCATCTGTTCACTATATGATCTGTTATCAATAATGGTCTGATAAACGCTACTGTCACCGTCGGCAATTACTGTTTTATAAATCAGCCCATGCATTTCGAGGCTACAATTAAAACCTTCCGCGATGGCATCGCTCTCCATCCTTGTGGAGCTTTCGTTGCAATTAAAATTTTTGTAGCATTTGTGAGCTTTTGATTCGATACCTTTTCGTTCTGCCATATCACATACTGCACAAAATTTATTGCGAACACCAACAAAGAGAATCTTTTTCGTACGGTAACCAATTATGGCTCCAATACCGGAAGGAGAATTGTAGGCATTGCCATACGATCTCTTCATCCAACTACCATCCGCTACAACTGTTATATACGGAATACCGTTTATAACTTCGTTTCTCTCAAGAGCGAGTTGTTTTTCAACTTCGCCAGCTTTTTTCATACTTTCTATGGCTGTTTTTTGAAAAGCATCGACTAACTTTTCTCTATTTTCTATGTACCTTGGCTCGGTCATACAAGGAATATTCATGGCTGTACACTGCTCATTCAGCTGAGCATAACCAATTCCTACTGTAATAGTTCCTGCTACAGCAGGTAGATTAATGTCCATTATTTTCTGCTCTTCAGGTTCTGACCAGAAGTCGGCTTCAGTATGGCATATTTGGCACTTGAAGTACATACGCGTTTTTAACCCTTTGTCAGAAGTGTGGGTGAGTTTCCAATCTTCAAATCGGCACTCAATTCCGCGCATGTGGTTATTAAATGTTCTGTGGATTTTATTCCACATATGAGAAAGATCGACAATGCGACGGCCTTGAGGCATGCTTTCCTGGATACGATTTGTATCCAGAGGGCCATTATCGATAACAAAATAATTGTCATCTTTGCAAAATTCGACATTTTGACTACACGTACCTGTATTTGAATTTAACTCCAGGCATTGCATCGTGGGTATTAACGATTGGATACTAACTTTCCATCGTATCGGATAATAATTCTACCGATTTCTGATAACCGATGGATTCGTTGTTAGTATTCTTAGACGTGCTATTCCTGGAGTCATTTTCCTCTTGTCTCTCCAGCTTCAGCATCTGTCGCCTGCAAAAAAAATAATGTTAAAATATTGTTAAAAAAATAAGATGGGTCAGTTACCCGTGTGGAAATTCGTCTAAGAAAAACTGATTTACTTTTAGCGTCTTTCCAGTTTTCCTGGTTGAGCTTATCTGGGTAGACGCTAAACGAAATCTAACTCGCGTAACTAAATTCACCATCTTTTGCCATAGTTTTTGGCCAGTTTTACTCTCTAGTTATAATAACGCCTAGGCTGATCTGTAGCTATCTTGATTTTCTCCATATCGCTCGATAGCGCTATCGGAGCTCAATAAATTGCACGTATTATATATTGGGTGTTGAACGGAAGCCTTTTTCTCGATCTTCATCTGTTAGCAAAAAACAGCACGAACTTTCTGTTCAATCCAATATTTATACGCAGCATAACCTTTTAGTTTTGTTTCGTGTTGTGTGTTTTTTCGGTGTTTTGTAACAGCAGTTAAATATGTGATGTGATCATGGAAGACGAAAGAAGGCGACTTTTAATTAAGAAAAAAGTTCAAAAGTATCGTGCTGTACGAGCTGATGTCGAAGCTGTAATGAGAAAGCGATCCCGATATCACCTTCGTATCAGTAAGCCGATTTTCTTTTTTACAATTTCTTTCAAAATCTGGTCATTTTATAAATATCCTTGTGTAATTATTATCAACTCAATGATTACATATATATATATATATATATATATATATATATATATATATATATATATATATATATACTTATTCTATAGGCAACGAAATAGATAATGTACAAACTATGCCAGAGATAATGAATCATAATGATGTAGAATATGGAACCAGCTCGTCACAAAGTGACTTGTTCGATGAAGTAGTTCAGGAAGCAGGGATAGATGAGGCACTCTCACAGAATATTAAAGAATCACAAGAAATCATAAAAAACTTAATGATTGAGGATGACGTGCAATATCATATTAGGAGTAACAGGCAATCGACAATATCTGAAGACGATGGACAGCAAGTCGATGAAATTGACAATTTAGCAAATAATGAAGAATATGAACAAGCGAGAGTTATCGAAGCTAGAAATGAAGTACTTGATGAGATAGTGCAGATTCGAAATTGGGCGATTTTAAATAATATACAGCAGAATATCCTAGATGAACTTTTAGCTATTTTGCGAAAAAGATTGCTACCAAGACTTCCAAAATCGGCGAAGACGTTTTTACAAACACAAACAGCGAAATACAATATCCAAGAAATAGAAGCAGCAGATAATAGTATCGGAGAATTTGTATATTTTGGAATTGCAAAGGGTCTCAAAAGCTGTGTCCATGAAAACTTGCATGAGAATAAGAAAATCTTGCTTCAAATAAACGTCGACGGTGTACCGCTGTTTAAATCGAGCACAAAGCAATTTTGGCCTATATTATGCAAAGTTTTTTTCAATCCAAATATATATGAACCATTTCCCGTTGCAATTTATTCCGGAGATGCCAAACCCATGAGTGCTGATGTCTATTTGCATGATTTTGTAGAAGAAATAAACCAATTATTTGCCGAGGGAATTATAATAAATGGGCATCGATTCGAAGTGGAAATTCATTCCTTTATTTGTGACACGCCAGCACGATCCTTTTTAAAGGGCGTTAAAGGACATGGTGGATTTTGGGCTTGTGAGAGATGTGAAATTAAAGGAGAACGCATTAACCGTCGTACTACATATCCAGAAGTAAACTGTCCAAGAAGAACCGATCGTTCTTTTCGGTTGCAAATTCAACCAGAACATCACAAATATCAATCGCCGCTGCTTAAAATCGAGCCTCCTATAGACCTCATTTGCAAATTCATTTTAGACTACATGCATTTATGTTGTGTAGGTATAATGAAAAAACTCACAGAATTTTGGATATTTGGAAATAAGGCGCAAACTCGATTACAGCGACGGAATATGTTGGGATCACGACAAAAAATGGAACTTTCTAACTTAATGTTGCAGCTACGAAGATGTATACCATCCGAATTCCAGCGCAAGACCAGACGCATGAGCCACATTGCACAATGGAAAGCTAACGAGTATCGATTTCTTCTTTTGTATTGTGGTCCTGTTGTACTCAGAGGGATTCTGAACCCACGTTTGTACAAGCATTTCCTGCTATTTCACACAGCATGCAGAATTTTGTGCAGCGGTGAATACGCGTTTAGATATAATGCGCACGCTAAAGTATATTTAACAAGTTTTTTTGAAGCAATGGGTATCATTTATGGGCGTCAGTCTCAAATCATGAACGCACACAATCTCATTCATTTAGCGGACGATGTGCAAAATATGAATTGTACTCTGAGCGAAATCTCCGCTTTTCCTTTTGAAAGTCTTCTTGGCAGAATTAAATCGCTGCTTCGAAATGCTAATCGTCCATTAGCACAAGTATGCAGACGATTGCACGAGCTGGCATCTGTATCGAA
Organism: Formica selysi; assembly: GCA_009859135.1. Taxonomy (NCBI): domain Eukaryota; kingdom Metazoa; phylum Arthropoda; class Insecta; order Hymenoptera; family Formicidae; genus Formica; species Formica selysi. Next base: position 32,113 of record WHNR01000113.1, on the reverse strand, counting down.
GAAGGCATCGATTATCCCAACTATTCAAATTCTTAAGATAAAAACAAGTCAGAACCACAACAGATTTGACGTAAAGAGGCTCATGTACAAAGGCTTCATATTGACGACTAAATTTCCAAATAATCTAGTGATTCTCGAGAATGGTATGTTGCTTGTCGTGACGAAAATTGCATGCTCGCGAATAGATCAACAGAACGTTCAGATTGAAGGAAATCAATGGGAAATAAAACGCTCCATTTTCATATATCCTACGAAGTCAGAAGACTTAAAAATGTGGCAACTTGTGAGCTCACCATCCAGGCAAATAATACGATGCGATATAAGTAGAATCGAACGCAAGATGGTACAACTGGAAGTAAAAAGCAATCGACCATGCAGAGAGACTCGAATTTTCGCAATTTCATTTTTGCACGACTAAAAAATAATAATGAAGAACTTCTGAAAAATAAAAAAATATTTTACTGAATAAAAGATCTAAAATTTGGCAAAAATTTTTCTGGACAGAGATGAATTAATGTATATTTTCTAAAAAATCAAAAACGGGTAATTACCGTGAAAGGTAAAAAGATTTTGATTTTAAGCACATAACCATAAGCATAAGGAAATTGAGTGGTCCATTTCCTTATGCATATGATTATGGACCAATCAATTTCCTTATGCTTATGGTTATGCGTTTATTCAAAAGTCTGTGCTCGGGCCCTAATAAATGATGCGCTCCTTAGTTACGAGTGTTTGGCGATGCGTTGCTAAGACGCAAGCAGTAAGAGGAGAGCAATAAGATAAGAGTTCGGGTCATAGTATATAGTTTTATAATTTTGACATCTGTAGGACGAAAGAAATTGTGGTAAGTACAAAAAATTAAATCAATATGAGCATGTGTAACCATTATTCGTTATAGTTTCATTTTGATAAATGTATCGAATTTTCCGATCCGATTCACGAAATATATAATTTCTCTTTTAGATAATGACTGAGAAAGTTTATTTATATCAGCTGATAGAATTTGTTGCTGAAAAGACGGAAAGTGGAAAAAAAAGCATTGACTGTGTCCCAACAACGTGGGTCGAATTTGACGTGCTTGTTGGACACTGTTATGCAAAATTTATGCTCCCACCTTATACAGCAGAACGGAAGAGACTATTAAAAAAAATGATTGTCGATGCTGTGGATCCTTTATACGATTGGCCCCGATATTCGGTTATTATTCGTGGTGGTGCAGGTACATATAATATTTTACTAAATTCATATTGAAGTCATTTCAGCTTAAGGGGGCAAACTAGTGTAACGGCTGAAAAAAAGACTACTTTTAAGGATTTTCTTTCTAGTAAATAATTGGTTTTTTTTTCAAATCGCGTTATTAACATCCCAAAGTACATAATTTGAACTACCTTTTGTAAAATTTTTGTTAAAAAATATTAATATTTATAACTACAATAGCCAATAGCGTGGGCCGCTCAAAAAAAAACGGGCGCGCGCGTAGCGGGTCAACGAAAACTCCAAAACAAAAAAAAACAAGGATTTTCTTAAAATATAAGGCAATAGTTTCAGTTGCACGTATGGATTTAAAAAAAAAATTATTTGTTACAAAATGGCGGACTTTTGAAGAAAAAAATTCCTAAATCGGTGAGACATTGACCTCTGGTTTTTAACATTACAAAAAAACAAATTATTCAATCGAAAATTCCATACGTGCAACTGAAGCTATTGTCTTATATTTTAAGAAAATCTCTCTTTTTTTTGTTTTGGAGCTTTCGTTGCCCCGCTATGCGTGCGCCCGTTTTTTTTAAGGTGGCTCACACTATTGGCTATTGTAGCTATAAATATTAATATTTTTTAACGAAAATTTCACAAAAGGTAGTTCCAATTATGTACTTTGTGATGTTAATAACGCGATTTGGAAAAAAAACAATTATTTACCAGAAAAGAAATCCTTAAAATTAGCCTTTTTTTTAAGCCGTTACACTAGTTTCCTCCCTTAACTGGAAAATACAAAAATAATTTAAAAATACATCTCAAACAATCACAAGTCATTATAATCATTATGATAAATCATGAAAGTTTCTTCTCTTCACTGTCTCTATTTTATTGACTGACTTATTCGACAAGATTCTGATCTAGTGTCAGCTTTTGACCAATTGTGGCAAAATTGAGAATATAATAGCTAAAATTCACTGAATTTGTGTCTAATACAAACTTTTTAAAATCCATATTTTTGCATTTATCAATTTCAAATGCTGTATTTGTGTAGCTACGTATAAGGAGGCAGCACAGCGATTAGAGCGTCTGACTGTCGAAGAATACGCATACACGACTGGATGTGACGAACCCCAACAGATAGCTAAAAAAATTACTAAATCTTTCGCAGTTCAAGCTGAGAGAAAGAAGAAAGAAATTCTTGATGTTATGGCTGTGCCAACTTTCCAAATGAATTCCAGTAATTTGAGTCTCTTAATGGAAAAAATATTTTTTGCTTATTTTTTTACAGTTTAATATCAATTTTTAAAGTGGTTTGTAGTATAATGCACCCTTTGCAATTTCTTATCCTATGTAGCGTCTCAGAAATCATCCTCAAATTATACAACTTCATCCGATGAGAGTAGTGAGAGTACTCTTGAAAATGCGAATGTTGCACGTAGATCTAAATTTGAAACCAGTCAAAAATCAGGTTAATATGAAAAAATATTTGTTGTCTGCTGAGCGAGCACAATGGAGTGATATCCTACTATACATATTTTTAAAATGGCTACTAAATGATAATGCAATGTTTGTTTCTTTTTTACATTTTTAAACATTTGTACCAAAAGTGCAAGGCCAATTACAATATTCAAAGCATTGTGAATCGCTTGATGGGAAATTTCATACGAAGTTGGATGCCAAGCAAAGAACTTCGAAGAACATTCACTCAAGATCAATATCTCCGATCAAATCTTCGCCAAAACGTCTTCGATCATCTCCAAACAGATCTTCGCCAACATATAATGTACCACACGAGTTGGAATTCGAAATAGATACTCACACAGAATCGCATGGTAAATAAAATGTTCATATTATATCTGTTTTCATTGTATATTTTTATGTATTTTCCTTTATATTTCAGATCTTCCGGAACCGATTCAGCAAATACACGCTGCACCGATGCAAAAAATTAATACAAAACTTGCATCGCAAATAAACAAAAGTGCGGTCCAAAAGTTGCATGTGGTCGATAATCTTGCAGAATATGGTGATAATTTAATATTTATCTTCTCATAAATTTTAGTATCGAAGAACAACCATTTATATTCCTTTAATTAAATTACAATTATAGATATGAAGTTAATCGTGACTGAGCTGAGAAATCTTAGATTTGAACAACGACAAACAACCACGGCAATAAATAAGATGCAAGAAACTCTGGATTGCATATTAGCGACTGATGCTGTACAATCAAAACATACAAATGAATCTTTTGAAAGAAAGTATAAAATTCAGCTCCCGATTCCGACGTACGAAGAATTTGTCGCATTTGATAAGAGACTCGCAGAAGATAAAAAATACCGAACAGCTTTCGTAAGTATTAAGATGTCAGGTTATTTTAATGGATGTGATGTCTGTAGTGGCAAATATTTTATTTTTAGATTTATTTTTAGGTGCAAGCGTTATCACGAAAGTTCGACGAAGCAAAATCTGTTACCAAAAATATCACCGTTTCTCTGAAAAGATATTTATCTCGTGACGTAGCCTTATTGTTTAATGCACAAAAAAAAAGAAGAGGGCAAATTTGTTTTCAAGGACACAACGTTTTCAAATTGTTTGCTGGGTGAGATAACATGAAATAAATAAAACTTATAAATATACAAACTAAGATATAAATAAATAATAATTATTTTGTTTCAAAATTTCAGAAGTCATTGACGAAAAGTCAGAGAATCAGCTAATACCACCGATATCTGATGATAAGTACTTGACTCATCTAGGAGCCGTCCTTTCTAACGTCAAGGATTGGGGAATATCTCGAGTTCGATCAGCGAAAAATATAAGCAGTTAATAAACATCAGTAAAACAATTTCATCAATAAAAAAAAACTACAATATTTTTCTTTTATTATATATAGTGCTCGGAGATAGTTGCCCTTTTCGGGCCGATATGTGAAGCGACGCCTACGGTCCCCCCACTACCACTCGAGGCTCGACGGCCAAGCCGCCGATCGCGCGCGTAACCTTATGCCTCAGGAGCGTCCCGATCTAAAAAATATGCTGAGATTGTACCTGCCGTCAAATCGTCGTTTAAATTTGCTTTGCCAGATAATTTGTCTATTAGCAATATATTATATATGTTATAGTAATATATATATATATATATATATATATATATATATATATATATACATATATTATATAATAGATTAATTTGTCTATTAGTAATATATTATATATGTTATAGTAATATATATATTACTATAACATATATAATATATTAGTAATAGACAACTTATCTGGCAAAGCCAATTTAAACGACAATTTGACGGCAGGTACAATCTCAGCATATTTTTTAGATCGGGACGCTCTTGAGGCATAGCGTTACGCGCGCGATCGGCGGCTCGGCCATCGAGCCTCGAGCGGTAGTGGGGGGACCGTAGGCATCGCTTCACATATCGGCCCGAAAAGGGCAACTATCTCTGAGCATTAATATATATAAACATGCCAAAGATAAAAAATGGCTGTGAATTTAAGATCATTGAATATAAAAATGTTAATTTGTGTGGAGAAAATAATAAATATTTTTAAAAATAATAATAATCCTGCATTTATCATTTCGTATTTTCTGGAATATATGGCACTGCCTAAGTGGCTGGTTAGCCTGCCTAGCCAGTAGCCGGGAGGCAGTGAAAAGTACCATCTAGCGCTTGGATAGTTTTACATTTCTAGAGGCTAAATTTCACAAAGGTTACACATAGAGCTAGATGCTGGCTAAGTTTCCTCAGCTGGCACTGGATAGTGTCTAAAAAAACTGATTCGCACCTAGATTATTCCGAGCCAAAATTTCCACACGGGTATTATATCATTATATATAATCAAGAAAAAAGTAAAATTTCTGAAAAATAAATGCAGTCTCTTGTTTATAAATCTATATCTAATTGAAAACTATATTATATTATACAATAGATAATGTTTTACAACATAAATGTCTTATTTTTTATAATAACCAGAGGACACATATACCATATAAACCGTATCTGATGTGAAAAACAACCAGTTCACGAATAGATGCTCTCTGGTATAAAATATCTTTTTTTAAAAACCAGAACGCACATGCAAATCATTCTGGGAGAAGATATTTTTTATAAGCAACTAGCAAACGAATATATCGTCTCTGGTATAAAATATCTTTTTTAAAAAACCAGAACGCACATGCAAATCATTCTGGGAGAAGATATTTTTTATAAGCAACTAGCAAACGAATATATCGTCTCTGGTATAAAATATCTTTTTTAAAAAACCAGAAAGCACATGCAAATCATTCTGGGAGAAGATATTTTTTATAAGCAACTAGCAAACGAATATATCGTCTCTGGTATAAAATATCTTTTTTTAAAAACCAGAACGCACATGCAAATCATTCTGGGAGAAGATATTTTTTATAAGCAACTAGCAAACGAATATATCGTCTCTGATATAAAATATCCTTTTCTGCTACTACTTTATAACTATTATTACTACTAACTAATATTTATTACTACTATTCCTACTACTAACTACTATATGTGCAAGAGATTGCTTTATTTTTCAGAAATTACTATTTTTTCGAAATTATTCTTATATATATATATATATATATATATTATATATTATATATATATATATATATATACTTATTCTCTGTGTGTGTGTGTGTGTGTGTGTGTGTGTGTGTGTGTGTGTGTGTGCGTGTGCGTGTGCGTGTGCGTGTGCGTGTGCGTGTGCGTGTGCGTGTGTGTGTGTGTGTACAGATAAAAAAATATATATATTAAAAAAATTAATTTTCAAGTTTTTTTAATTTATACGAATATATGAATATGTATATATGCATATATATGAATATGTATATATATGAATATAAATATATATATAAATATGTATTTATATGAATATGAATATATATGAATATGTGTTTATATGAATATGTATTTGTATTATCTCATGTTATTCCAAAGAAATATACTAACCTTAGCAGCCAGCCTTTCTTGAAGGAAACTCTACGTTTAGTGAGAGGCAAACGTTTTGCGTTATATTTCTTTCCCATTGTGTGGACAAGAAACTAAAATTAACACACTAAAACTAAAAAAAAAAGCTATATATATATATAATGTGTAAACTTTTCACGTTTTCACTTTACACAGTTACGATACGTTCTAACGTGACTTCTTGTACACGATGCTTCGTTGTTACGCGCAGCGAGGAGTCGCGCAGTAGATCATATCAACGCATTACACACATTATTATTTACGATTACTGCGGTCACCGACTCGTCGGTGCTGCGGTACATACATACTACTGATACCGCGCAAATATGAAATTTTCGCGAATTTGCTCGATTCCATGAAGTTCACAACTTGAATTTTTATCAACATTCATAAGTAAAATCATGAAATATAACTAATTTTTTTATCGAGCAAATTCAATCGAAGATTCGATTGACAATTCATAAAGCAAATAAAAATATCATTTGATTTATAAATTACGAATCTCTTCAATTACGAATATCTTCAATTGACTGATAAAAATAAATAAACGTAAAAGATTTTTCTTTCCTCTCCTTTTGATGACGATCAATTTAATTTATTGATCAATATATTTATATTCTTATTAGTTTGATGAATAATTATTTAACATTTATTATTCATAAAAAAATTACAAAAAAAAGTCCTGGGCCCTTTTTTGTACGGGGATATCATTCTGGTGCTAACGGCAGTTCAGATACATATCCTGGTGCTACGGACGATGCGTGGGGGGGGGGGGGGGGCGACATTACCAACGGACACGAGGATGGCGACGGCGCCGCTACCAACGGACACGAGGCTGGCGACGGCGCCGCTACCAGCGGACGCGAAGAAATCGACGGCGCCGTCACCAGCGTATACGAGGATGGCGACGGCGCCGCTACCAACGGACACGAGGATGACGACGGCGCCGCTACCAGCGGCGATGAGGATGGCGACGGCGCCGCTACCGGCGGACACGTCAGCGCAAAATGTAAAAAAGGTTAGCTTACTCAATTAATTATTTAATTTTTCCCATAATACATATTTCTTCTTTCAATACAAATATATAAAATAAAGGCTCAGATAAAGATAATGTAAAGGATAGATCAAGTATTCAGATCATTTATACGTTTTGATCCTGATATCGGATCAACGTCAACAAGTACCAGGACGGAAATGTACATGATCTGAAATACTTGATATGTCTTTTACATTATCTTTGTCAAAGCCTTTATTTTTTTATATATTTGTATAAAAACAAAATATACATTATTGGAAAAATTGCTTCTGTTTTCTCATTCGTGTACGTTTCAGTCCTGGTATTTTATTGTAACAAACACGCACGCAATTGACATAATGTATCAGTGTGTATATATATATATATATATATATATATATATATATATATTATATATATATATATATATATATATATATATATAAGTATATAATATCAGTGTATATTATATATATATATATATATATATATATATATATATATATATATAAAATATATGTACATACTGATACATTGTGTCAATTGCGTGCATGTGTTTGTTACAATAAAATACCAGGACCGAAACGTACACAAATAGACCAATATCTATATATATAAGTCGCGTCTGTCTGTCTGTCTGTCTGTCGGACCGCGAACTACTTCTACATTTATGGACCGATTTTCTCGAAATTGGTACCAAAATTTTGCTAATTTTTCGGGGATGGCTACTATGTGGTTTTTTTTTAGTTTTACACACCCACCCACGCATCCACACACTATGTTCCACATTTATGGACCGATTTTCTCGAAATTGGTACCAAAATTTTGCTAATTTTTCGGGGATGGCTACTATGTGGTTTTTTTTTAGTTTTACACCCCCATCTATCCACCCACGCACCCACACACCATGTTCCACATTTATGGACCGATTTTCTCGAAATTGGTACCAAAATTTTGCTAATTTTTCGGGGATGGCTACTATGTGTTTTTTTTTGGTTTTTCACCCTCACCCATCCACCCACGCACCCACATACTATGTTCCACATTTATGGACCGATTTTCTTGAAATTGGTACCAAAATTTTGCTAATTTTTCGGGGATGGCTACTATGTGGTTTTTTTTAGTTTTACACCCCCACCTATCCACCCACGCACCCACACACCATGTTTCACATTTATGGACCGATTTTCTCGAAATTGGTACCAAAATTTTGCTAATTTTTCGGGGATGGCTACTATGTGGTTTTTTTTAGTTTTACACCCCCACCCACGCATCCACCCACGCATCCACACACCATATTCCACATTTATGGACCGATTTTCTCGAAATTGTACTTACACATGGACGACAGATTTTTTCGAAAAATTGGTACCTAAATTGTCACCCCCACCCATCCACCCACGCACCCACATACGTACTTACACATGGACAACAGATTTTTTCGAAAAATTGGTACCTAAATTGTGCTAATTTTGCGGGGAAGGGTAGTATGTGATTTTTTTTTAGTTTTACATCCCCACCCATCTATTTGGGGGGTTTTGAAATATCATCTAACCATCTATGTACCCACACACGCATAAACGATTTTTTTTAAATTGGTAAAATTTTTGGGGTATGACTAATATGTGTTTGTTTTTAAATTTTACACACTCACCCACCCTCTCACGCACTCATACATGCATCCATATATGCATAAATATACATTTATGTTGTTGTCAAATTTAAATAAACACCCCTTATGGGTAATAAGAGTTAATATCACTTGACGTGACTCATTTCATAAATGAATATATCTATATATATAAGTTGCTGGGTTCATATATAATAGATGTCATTGATAAAGTAAATAAATTAATCAAAACAGAAAATATTAAATATTAAGATGGAAGAAATAAATAAATTAAATGAAATTAAAAATGAATTAAAGAATACAAATAATGAAAATGAAATTGCAAGTGTTGCTGGACAGAGCGAAATAGAGCAAGATAGAGAAATTGAAGAATTTAAAAATGGTAAATGTTAAAAAATAATTTGAATTGCAAATATTATAAATATTTTACTTGGTATTAAACTCTTAATAATTCTGTTAATAATTATTTTGGTTATAAAATAGATTACTTTAATAATTATTTTATTTTAGAAATAAATGAATCGAATGAAAATGAAAATGAATTAATGAATACAAATAATGAAAATGAAATTGCAAGTGTTGCTGGACAGAGCGAAATAGAGCAAGATAGAGAAATTGAAGAATTTAAAAATGGTAAATGTTAAAAAATAATTTAGATTGCAAATGTTAGAAATATTATACTTGGTATTAAACTCTTAATAATTCTTTTAATAATTATTTTGGTTATAAAATAAATTACTTTAATAATAATTTTATTTTACATTTTATTTTTTTTATTCTTATTATTATTCTTAATATGATCATTTAACATAATCTAATTTATAATTAAAAAATTTCAGTACTGGATGATGGGCTAGATGAATTATTATTATCAGCAGTAATTAAATATGAAAAACAAGAGCAGAAGAAAAAAGAGGAATATATTAAAGAAAATAAGGATAATACTACAGAAATTAAGAAATGTAAAAATGAAGATAATAAGAAAAATAAGAAAAATAAAAAAAATAAAATTTAATTTTAATAACTTTTTATATTAAATACATATAAGTGATGAGAGCTTCAGCTGTAAAAAAAAATAACGGTGAGTAAATAATAAAAAAAAAAAAAATATATGTCAAGTAAAATATTTATAATATTTGCGAAATTTAAATCAATAATTAAAGGAACTGAAAGGGAAATTGTAAAAGTTAATATTGATAAATTCAGCAATTAAGAAAATCTTATTTCAGAAAATCACAAATTTTTTTGGACAAATATAGTATATAAAGAGAAGTTTTATAAATAGAAAAATTATAAAAATAAATTATAGCAAAAAATAGTGGATTAATGGTGAATACATAATAATAGTGGATTAACGGTGAGTACGTCAATCGTAAAAAAAAATATGTGAATAAATAATAAAAAATATAACATCTATTATATGCCAGATAAAATATTGAAGACGGATAGACTTAGAAGCCCGCGCGAAGCGCGGGCCTATAAGCTAGTATATATATAAATATTAAAATATTACTCTTTTTTTGCAGCGGATTAATAATGCTGTACGCAAGGCAGTGAGCAAGGAACGAGCGCGGCAGCGGAGATACGTCGAGCGGCGCCGTACGTATATTTCGCCCGCTGCACCGGGATACGTACACGCACCTTCAGCAGCAGCGTATATACCCGCACCGCTGGTAGCACCAGGGTATATGCCCGCACCGCTGGTAGCACCAGGATACATGCCCGCACCGCCGGTAGTACCAGGATATGTGCCCGCACCGCCGGCAGCACCAGGATACGTGCCCGCACCGCCGGCAGCACCAGGATACGTGCCCGCACCGCCGGCATCAGCCTACATGCTCGCACCGCCGACAGCACCAGGATACGTGCCTGCTCCGACGGCAGCACCAGGATACGTGCCCGCTCCGGCAGCAGCACTAGGATATGTGACCGCTCCGCCGGCAGCACCAGGATACATGCCCGCTCCGGCGGCAGCACCAGGATACGTGCCCGCTCCGCCGGCAGCACCAGGATACATGCCCGCTCAACCAGGATTTCTACGTTATTTCTAAATTTTGTACAAATCTTGTACAAGGCACTCTTATAAGAATGTAAGAGGGTAATCGTCATCGCTATAATTGACTCGAAAAAGGAGTTAAAAATGTTGAATTACATGCGATTATGTTTTCTACATATTTCTTTTACTTTTTATATAAAACTATATAAAAGTTAAAAGAAATATATAAAAATATAATCGCATGTAATTCAACATTTTTTACCCTACTTTTCGAGTCAATCATAGCAATGACGATTACCCTCTTACATTCTTATTATAAGAGTGCCTTGTACAAAATTTTAGAAAGCGCATAAAATAAATAAAAAAAATAAATCTCTAAAAAAAAAGATTGATGTGAACGCGTAGACATTTTATAATAAAAATGTATGCATTTATAATAAAAAATAAATTTATATTAAAAAATAAATCTCTCTCTGATACATGCTCATATAAATAATAAATATCAATAAACATCTCTCTCTCTCTCTCTCTCTCTCTCTCTCTCTCTCTCTCTCTCTCTCTCTCTCTCTCTCTCTCTCTCTCTCTCTCTCTCTCTCTCTCTCTCTCTCTCTCTCTCTCTCTCTCTCTCCTCTCTCTCCCTCTCCCTCTCCCTCTCCCTCTCCCTCTCTCCCCTCCCCTCCCCCTCCCCTCCCCTGCCCCTCCCCTCCCCTCCCTCTCCCTCTCCCTCCCCCTCCCCCTCCCCCTCTCCCTCTCCCTCTCCCTCTCCCTCCCCTCTCCCTCTCCCTCGCTCTCGCTCTCTCTCTCTCTCTCTCTCTCTCTCTCTCTCTCTCTCTCTCTCTCTCTCTCTCTCTCTCTCTCTCTCTCTCTCTCTCTCTCTCTCTCTCTCTCTCTCTCTCTCTCCCTCTCCCTCTCCCTCTCCCTCTCCCTCCCTCCCCCCTCCCCCCTCTCTTCCCCCTCTCTCTTCCCCCTCTCTCCTCACCCCTCCCCCCCCCTGCCCCTCTCTCCCCCTCTCTCCCCTCTCTCCCCCCTCTCCCCCTCTCTCTATCTCCCCCCACTCTCCCCCCCCCTCTCCCCCCTCCTCCTCTCTCTCTCTCTCCCCCCCCCTCTCTCTCTCTCTTTCTGTCTGTCTCTCTCTCTCGAAATGTTCGTTCAAAATAAGCGAGTGATTTTCGAGAGAGATTGTGCGTGCGTGTGTGTGTGTGCATGCGTGCGTGCGTGTGAGCGTGCGTGTGTGCGTGCGTGTGAGCGTGCGTGTGTGCGAGCGTGCGTGAGAAAGAGAAAGAAGACACGACAGACAGTAATATGTGTGTGTGATGTATACATGTATATTACCCTATACATGTATATAACTCTGCATGAAAGAGACGAAGATAATATGATTGTCTATCCTTGTCAACTACACCGATTACAGCTCTCTCTATCGCGATATCACGTAACTAATTTTTTGCTCTGTTTTATTCCTCAGCCTCATCTCGCACACACACATATAAATGAAATATTTCTATATCAAAATCTTTTTTATTAGACTTCTAAACTCATTTCTGCAAGTTCACTGATACTCCTTCATGCAATCTTTAGGGCAAAGTACTCTTATTTCGAATGTACAAATTGTAAAACTTTTATATTAAGTAAGTATTGTTGTGAGCTGTCATGAGAAGCTAATAAAAAAACTTGAATTTTCTAATTTTTTTGTCATTTTACATTAAATTCGGATCACTTTGCACTAGATTATTATATTCACTTTAATCCTGGAAAAGCTTTTTTTATTCTATTAAACCAATAAAAAGTTCTCGATATCGAAAAATATAACCGTTTTGGTCGGTAAGACAGACGCATTAGGATCCCCTTAATACTTACCTAAATCTTCATTTTCATTTTCTTCATCGGATGAGGAAGAAGTACAATATCGAGATGGTTTATTAACTTTTCGTTTCTGTGAAGATGCGTTATTATATATTTTATCTTTTATAATTGATAATGTTTCTTCATCATTAGTAGATATATTTGTCGCTTGGATTTCAAAATCCCTAGCTTCTTTGTATGTACCTGGAAAAGTTAAAAATTAGAGATGAGCAATATATACATTAAAAATAATATATCTGAATAATATTTACCAAAAGGTCCTAAATATTTTTTATAATAAATAATATCACAATCATTTTTAGGTAATGTTTTCTTTTTAGATTCAACACTAGGATTTTTCTCTTTCGGTGGCTATTTGAATGCTTTTGATTCTAATACCAACCAGGAACCTGGTATTGTCGCTAACCATTCATTCCAAAATACAACGAAATACATTCTGTAAATTTAACACATCCAAGTACACTCTATTAATTTTTTACAAAATATATACAATATTTATCTATAATATATTCAATATTTCACAAACAGTCAACAGACAGTCTTATGTTGTATATATCTAGTTTGACATAGAATTTTCTAATATTTTTTATAATTCTACATGTGTTAATACTCTTCCAAACATATATTTTTTCATAATATTATAATTTTATTGTAAAAGTGAAAATTATACAAAAATCTTATGTTGAGCTGGACTCTGGATTTAAGACTAAATATAGAGTCTAGTTCGATATAAAACTACAAATAAGCGTTAAAATATCTCGTAGTTTACATACAAATATCACATTAAAAGTTTTTTTATAAATTTTATCTATAACTTAAGACTAAAATATACTTGGAACATATATAACCTAGTGTAAGAAATTGGCTGTTGATGGCGTTACAATCGATTAACTAGCGGTCGCGCTAGCAGCGCTCCCGCATGCGCATAATAATAGGGCGCCATAATTTGAATGCTTAGTAATTAGCAACTTAATAACATGTTATAAACAATGTATAAACTTTTCCCTAACAACGAGCCTTGTTAGACAACAAATGTACGTTTCCCGGGTAACGAGGGCTGTTGCATGAACCTGTGGCTGACCGGGCGTCTTTTGCACAAATACGCGTTACAGTACGGACGTCTCGTCGGTTTCTAGCGTTAAAGCTCTTATTGCTTTGCTGCCTCCGTTTCTCGAGTTATCGTTTGATAGTTTGTGTGTTCGATTATTTGCTCTGACCAATTATACGCGTTCGTTTAAGTGTTTGTGTTAACTAACATTGTGCATTAACGATTTATCGCGTTCTGTTCTAAAATATACAACATTGCTCCTGTACGCATTATTCCTCTGTTTTAAACGATTCCTTTTCCGAAAGCCATTCTCCTGACAAACTCCAAATTGACTCGCTGTCTTACACTAGAAAGTACACATATGAGAAGATGTACATGATATTTGTTATCAATATACATATATTAATTACAAATAACACAGATTAATGTAATGGTGAATATATTTACCTAATTACATTTACTTAATTATATTTACTTCGAATTAATAAAGCAACTAGCAAAATACGCTAGCAAAATAATGAATCACATATAAACGATATGGTAATACGCATATGAATAAACCGGATTCGTTAGTACACTATAAGTGGCTGAAATAAGACTGGGAAGCGTATGAAAAACAAGTAGCACGCAATATAAAATTTTGTTACTAATCAATTACTCTTAAAAAAAAATTATTAATGATTTTTGAAAATAATAAATCATTAAATAAAATTAAAATAATGAATAATTAGTAAAACTGAAAGAAATAAAATAAAATTATATAAATAAATATATGAGTATAGATATAAAATGTAAGGACTAAATAAATAAAAGAAATTAAAAATAATAATAATAGTGTTATTTATTTGAAAAAATAAATTAGACAAAATTTATATAAATAATTTTAGTTTATTATGGATTATATGTACGTTTAAGATACAATTTTATATAGTTTTATGTACATGAATGAATTATAGGAAAAAAAAGATTTATTTTGATAAGGAATACAAATTGCTTTCATATTTACTTCATCAAGTGGAAAATTTTTTAATTCGGACCATTCATTTCCAACGATAATGTTAAATAATTTAGAATTTACGGGATAATAAGAAAGATTACTTGGATTTATTAATATTCTTCCTTGCATAATAGATTCTTCATTATTTATAAATATAGTTTATAAATATTTTTAATATGAAAAATGTCATAATTTTTTAGATAACAAAAACTGTCAGACTCTTTTTTTGTTGAAAGTTTGAATGTTTTATAAAAAAGGGATCATATGCTGATCTCATTTCATTTGACTTTATAGAATTATACTGAGCAACTTGAGGTTTAGAAAAGTTATATTCATGTCGTTTTTTTTATATTCAGCACGTTCCACTATTCTATTATGTAATTGTTCGAGAGGTTTTTCTGCTTTCTTCAATTGTTTTTTAATGTCATATAAAAAACTTTCAAAAGAAAAACTACTAAATGAATCTAAATGTCCGAATTTTACAACATCATCAGATAAGTGAATTAAATTGTGAACATTATAAATAATAAATCTTTTCCATATAATACTTTTGAAGTTTCAACAAAATAAGTTAACAAATTCTTGGCATATTCATTGTTGTTAATACAATCACTTTCATGGCACAATATTCTAATAGCACAATGTAGAGAATTAAAATGTAACAAATAATTTTGCGGTAAATGATTTTGAAGTACAACTGGTCCTACATACAACAAAAATAGTCTTAATTCCGTTGCTTTCCAACGTTCCAATTCTTCCAAACTACGTGTTTTCCGTGCAAAGTCACTTGGTATCCATGTGGATATATTACATAAAGTTTCTGAAATTTCTTGAATAACTGCAGATGTAAATTTAATTGCTTTGATTTTTCCATGTATAAAAATTTGAAGCATTCTTTTAACTCCCAGGCAAACTAAGTGCATATAATCTAATGGAAATTGACTTACCATTCCCAAATTTGCTCTTTCAAAAATTGCTTTTCCAATATGATGCTCTGCATTTTGTTGATTAACAAAATTTTCATCTGTCTTCAAATTTGCATTCATTGTAAGGAAAAGCATCCGATGATTACTATAATCACCTTTTTGCATGCACTTTGAACAACCGAAATATCCATTAAATGCTTTGATACACTTCACAAATGATCGAGCTGGAGAATCACAAATTACACATCGAATTGTAACTGTAAAATGTATTCCATTAAATTTAAATCCTTTGTCATGTAAAGAAATGTACTCTTCGATAAAATCTTTTAAAAATATATTAGGACAAGCAGGTTTACTGTATCCATGATATGTTCCAATAACAAATGGTTCAGAAATTCTTGGATATATTTCTCCTAGTATTGGATAAAATTGACTTTTCGAACTTTTTGTTAGAAGTAAACCATCTATATTAATATTTATTTTTATGTTCTTAGATACTATATTTAAATGTACAGATTTTAGAACATCTATCAGAGCATTTTCTAATCCATAATGAAAATATTTCCCAGGAGCAACTTCACGAACAACAGTGTGCTTAGGAGTACTGCGTAATGTCCTGGGATCAAGTGGAAGATCTTGTAATTCATTTGTATCAGTAACATTTTTTAATAACTTTAATAATGCTCCAGTAGCTCGATGAGTAATATTATATTCAGACACCCATTGCTTTAGTTGTTCTTTAAAGTTAAAAGTTTCATTTATTATATTATTATTATTATCTATTATATCATTTAACTTATCTTCAACGCAATAGTTCTCTTCACTGTTATTGTCACTGTTGATATCAATATTTTCATCCATATAGTTTTCAGAAACTGAATGCACTATTTCACTTGAACACACTTTATCATCTTCTTCTACATTATTACTTATTTGTAAACATTTATAAGCTTTAAGAAGCCTTCTATTTTTTTGACTCAGATAAGTTTTTAAAATTTTTACGTAATGACATTTTGTAATTTAACACGTAAAATATAAAATATTAATTATATAAAAATTAATTTAAAAAAGATTAATTATTAAAATGCAAATCTCAAAATGAGAAAATATATAATATATATGTATTGAGGTTACTTTTGTTTATAATTTTTTTAAATGTATCTAGCTTTATTTTTAAACTATTTAATACTTATTTCTAGTGTGTTCCTTTCTTTTCTCTTCTATTTTGATCCTCTATCCAATCCTCTTGTCCTTCTTATTGTCGTTATCCACACAAATTTCTCTAAGAATAATTTTGTTTTCTCTTTAATAGATATACATGGGTATATCTAGAGGTTACTTTCACATAAAAGCTCGCTTACTAGAGACTCTAGAGACATCTATAAGTAGACATCATAAAGAGCTTTTTAGAAAGACATCTTACAAAAAGATAACTTATTGATATTATTTTCAAGAGAAATTAATGAGGTCTCCTAAAAGTCCTCTTAAAAAGTTCTTCCTCTCAATAATGCTCACTGGGAAATCAGTACATGTGTAAATGTAGTTACGAGCCTGAGGGCGCAAATTCTACGCAATATTATTGGCAAACTTTGATCATTTATAACTCAAAAACTATTGTAGCCTCGATATTTTTGTATTAAAATTTTTTACTCCATTTTGCCTCTAGAATACGCTACTAAAATATTGTGCGGAGGTTGTGAGACACCCTGTATGTATATATATAACTTTCAGAAAATTTTAGCCGTCGCTCATTGTTTATTAAAAAAATATTAATAAAAAAAGTTTGTAACGATGCACCCCCCATCGTTACACGGCAGTAGACCGCCGGAAGTCTGCCGCCCGGCGAACACCAGCCGGGCAGGGGCAGAGGCGCCGAGCACCCATTTTTTAAACGCTTATACGATAAACAACCGCACGGCCGTTATACGGCCGCCGTTACGCCGTTAACCGAACACCGCCGAGTGCTGCCGTAAAAGCCCGAGCGACACCCGCCGAAACGCCGCGCCGTTTCGCCCAGAGGAGATGACGTGTTTACCGTTAATTACCTGCCGAAAAACAACACGTCATTATCCCCATCCGGGGGCGAACGACGCGGTTACCGTTAGACGCTCGGGTATATAACGGCAGCATTTTTCTATCCCGGCACCAGAACGATTCCTGAAATCCTCTCGAGCAGTACACTCCGAGCCGATACCAGAACCGATCCTGAAAAACCGCATACGAACGAAGGAAAGTGAGATTGACGCGTACGCAGTCTCCGCCGAGCATTCTCGGCCTCCTCGCCGCCTGCGAAATCCTACCTCGTCAAACGATAGCGGAGAGTTCGCCGCTATCTAATATTCGGTCTAACATCCGACCGCTACCGCTAAACGGACCGTGGGCCGACGAGTTCGCCGCTCCGTCGAGACTTCTCGAGGCCCGATAGCAATTCTCTGTCCGCGTACGGAAGCAAGGGACGGAAAGTTCTCCGCCCGATCGAGGATTCTCGATCTCCGGTCGCATCCCCCCGCACACCTGGGAATACGCGGATTCGAATACGCGAGCACATCGTCACGGTTTTACCGTGAGCGATTATAATCGCAACGAAATACATAATCGTATCACCCGATAGAATTCCACGCGCCGACGAAATAAACACGGCCTTGCTGTACACGCGCCGATCGACCGCGCCCGATTTCTTACGTATTTCGCGCGCCGTCAAAACAAACACGGCCTTGCCGTACACGCGCCGATCGACCGCGCCCGATTTCTTGCGCGTTTCCCGCGCCGTCAAAATAAACACGGCCTCGCCATACGTCGCCGAATATTAAGCGGTTCGATACATCGAACAACGCGCACCGAATAAACGCACGCAACCTGCACCGAACGCGTTGCATTATCCGCTAATACCCGAAACACATTGTACCTAGACCATCTCCGAAAGAGAGGAATAAATAAGCTAAACTGCATCCTAAGCTTTCGTGTGTCTCACCTTTCACGAGCCCTGATCCCGACCGAGATATCCGCGCGCTCGCGAAAGTAACCCCGTTACAAGTTTCATAAATTAGACATAGTTTTCCGACACTGTATACATTTAAAAGGAAAACACATGGCTCGTATTATATACAAATATCCTCCTAAGTAACATTTAAATAGTTTTAGCTGCCGCTCATTGTTTATTAAAAGTTATTAACAAAAGAAGTTTCATAAATAGGACAGGTAAACTTTTACAAAAAAGGATCCAGCTCCGATCATCTTGATATTGATATATATATTGTTAAGGGTATTTTCCTGGATAATCTCTAGAATGTTTTCATCCTGTTTATGTATACATATACATATATACTTTATAATATTTATAAAGATCAAGATCATTAAAAGTTGGTTTCCTTTTGTAAAGATTTATCAAAAAAATTTAATTTAAAATTTATCTTAATTCTAATATGAAAAATAAAATACTTGAAAAAACCAGTTTACAATCACAAGAGATGGAGCAGATTTCCTTAATCAAATTTAATGAGGAAGAGGACAAAGAGGAAGTCATGGATATAGAGATGAAGCAGACTTTCTTAATCAAATTTAATGAGGAAGAGGACAAAGAGGAAGTCATGGATATAGAGATGGAGCATATGGAGAAAGGGGAGGATGCAGTTGGATTAATAGAAGGTAATTATGTAAAGTGAGCAATCTCACGGATGACCTAGACTTTGACATATGTTGTCAAAGTCATGACCCTGAGTAATATCCAAGAGATTTTAGCCGTCGGTTGTTTGTTAAAAAGTGATTAACAATTAAATTGTACGATAAGAACAAGTATTAAATGCGATAAGCTGAATTTCTCCGAGCATGAGCTCCTCTCCCGCCCACGCATTTACATAAATACTTAAATTTACAACTAATATAAAATTCATGATCTTTGTGAAACTGGAAAAGTTCAGATTATCGCATTTAATACTTGTTCTTATCGTACAATTTAATTGTTAATAACTTTTTAATAAACAACGAGCGATGGATAAAATATCTTAAATGTTACTTAGGATCATGATTTTGATAACATATGTCAAAGTCAACCTCATCCGTGAGGTTGCCCACTTTATGCATATATACAGGGTGTTCCGAAACAACCTTCCGTCCGTGAAATGACGTATTCCTGATGCAATTCTAAGACGATTCTTCCTTTACCAAAATTTGAATTGAAGCGTAATTTTTGAGTTATAAGCAAAAATAGTTAGCAAATCACGCGTCGAGTACAGAAGGCAGGCAGGAGCGGCACGGCGCGACGCGGCGCGGCGCGCCGCGAGCGCCCGGCACAGCTGACCGTCTGATTACCACCTCATGAGTCACTAACTATTTTATCTTACAACATAAAATTATGCTTTAAATAAAATTTTGGTAAAGAAGAAAATATCTCAGAATTATGTCAAGAATACGTGTTTCTTAAAATAACGTCACTTTAACAAAAGTTGTTGCGGATCGCTGGCCGTCGGACACTGCAATCAGCTGATTGCTAACGCGATGTGTGTATGGCGGAGTGTATTGCGTAAAAGAAAGAGAGAGAGAGAGAGAGAGAGAGAGAGAAAGAGAGCGAGAAAAAAGTGTATGCGTATGTGCGTGCGTGTGTATAAACGTCTGTCCCTGCTTCCCTTCCTCACTCTCTCTCTCTCTCTCTCTTTCTTTCTTTTACGCACATACACTCCGCCATACACACATCGCGTTAGCAATCAGCTGATTGCAGTGTCCGACGGCCGGCAATCCGCAACAACTTTTGTTAAAGTGACGTTATTTTAAGAAACACGTATTCTTGACATAATTCTGAGATATTTTCTTCTTTACCAAAATTTTATTTAAAGCATAATTTTATGTTGTAAGATAAAATAGTTAGCGACTCATGCGGTGGTAATCAGACGATCAGCTGTGCCGGGCGCTCGCGGTGCGCCGCGCCGCGTTGCACCGTGCCGCTCTTGCCTGCCTTCTGTACGCGACGCGTGATTTGCTAACTATTTTTGCTTATAACTCAAAAATTACGCTTCAATTCAAATTTTGGTAAAGGAAAAATCGTCTTAGAATTGTATCAGGAATACGTCATTTCACGGACGGAAGGTTGTTCCGGAACACCCTGTATATATAATTACCTTAACTTCTAAATAATTTCTTTACTGTTTTGAATTTTAATTTTGAATTTTAAATTAATATTTAAACATTGCTGTAAAAGTTTATTTTATAGATATTTTATATTCATTTTAAAAAAGTTCTGAAGAAACATATATTTTTTAAAGTTTATTTTACGGTAAAATATATATAAAAGTTAGAATTTGTTTTAAATAATATTAACAGAAATTAAATAGGCATTAAAGGAGTTAAAAATTTTACAGTACCATATAATCCATTGTCAAAAAGCTTGGTAGAAAAGGGAAATCAGACATATGTCCAAGGGAGATCAAACATATGTCCAAAAAGAAAAAATACTGAATGGTAAGATACTACGTTAAGTATTTATTAATGTAAAGAAGCGCCAAATTTGTTTCTACCTTCAAAATAAATATTCTTCAATATTGTCCTTGTTAGGATTATTTAAGGAAATACTGCGTGACTCTTTAGTCTTGATAGATGATATTTATTAATTAACAGAACACAGTTACTGATTTATGGATACGAGAGTACAAAAACGTGATGCCGCGAGTATGCCGGTTAACGAACCTCGGTAAGGAAGGATAGCAGCGCCACGAATAAAAGAAGCGCGGATTGTACACAAAACATTCATACCAACAGTCCTAGAGATGTCGCGGTTTCAAGATATCCTTATGATGCATTCTGCTGTGTGGAGTAAAATGTCACGTAATATTTTCTATATTTAGGGAAGAAAAAACTGATGCATACGAATTAATGGATGGAATAAATAATGATGATATAGAAAAAGGCATAGACGAAATTTTAATAGATAAGCCAATCACAGATTGCATTATTCAGATATTAGTTATTCATTTAGTACCGCAAGGTCTAAAAAATATTATGAAAATCGGAGGATATTATGACCTTTCCCGTATGATGCACAATGAAACGATAAAACAGCCGACAAACCTTATCAGAAATTTATTAAGAAATTACGCATATGGGTTAATATGCGGCGTATACAAGTAAGTAATTATATTGGATGAGTACAAAACTTTTGCATTTATCCAATATATCTGTTATCGATTTTTATTTTACAAAAATTATATAAATACAACAATATTATTTTAATATATTTATTATATTAGTTATTTTATTTTATTTATTTTTATTTTTTAGCGCTCACTATTACGTAATTATATTCAAAAAGGACATATTAGATGGGTAAGTAATATACAGCGTGTTAATTAAGGGTTGATAGGAGTGATAGGCAAACTCCGGCATCAGAATCACCGATATTGAGAAATGAATTCTCATTCTATATGTAAGTGTATGTCCGTATACGCACAATATGTTAATGAAAGCGATGTCGCAGATTTCGAATATCATAATTTTATTGCAATTTTTTTCTCTATTTTGACCGGAATACGACAATTACAAATTTATAATTCACGAACGGCCGACAGAGATCACCATAGTCTCTCCTATCGACCCTTAAAGTATGCGTCCAAAATCTTATGGAACTAATTTTTTAATATTTTTTTGGTAATTATGCATATTAAGGTCGCTCCACTTCTGGAAAATATAACCTAAGCCAAACCTATTTCTGATTTAAAACTAAATTTTGGTTTGGGTTAGATTATATCTTCCGAAAATGGAGCCCCCCCGTGGGCGGAACCCATTGCGTCCACACATATACTTTACAACACGACTTGCGTTATGTCACCGACGAGATATCATTAAAGACCGGTGGTCTTATGGGACCTTAATGGTCTTTAGTGTGACTGGAAAAAAAACTCGCCGCGCGTTATTTTAATTCATCCAGTTATTGTTTTATTATCAAAAATGTATAGATATTTTATATAACTGCCTCAAGAACAACAAAATAAACATTTTATTGTAAATTTACTGTTTTATTATCGACAATGCAAAGATTTATTTACCTACAGTATCGCGTGGCGAGTTTTTTTCCAATAATATGCTAAATCCTATAAGACCATCGGTCTCTAATGATATCTCGTCGGTGTTTTCGATAATAAAATAATAACTGGATGAAATAAAATAACCGTATAAATTAAATAATTCGTGTAATTATCTTCGATCCAATCAAACAGCCGGTAATGTCAACATTTTTCAATTACCTCCGGGCCCACCGGGCCCACTTGATGGTTACAAAAGTTTACCCAGGGCTGACGGTCTTTAATAGTATCTCGTCGGTGGTTATGTCAAGGTCAAACTCACTATTCTTTTATACATGTTCGAAAATTACGTGGTATACTTCTTAAACTTTATTTGTTAATAACTTTTGAATAAACAATGACCGCCGGCTAAAACCTTCGGAATGTTCATCAGGGTCATGACCTTGACAACATATGTCAACATCACTATCCTGCGGGGGTGTAACCTTAATATGCATAATTACCGTTTTTTTCACTGAAAAAAATATCAGAAAAGAAGTTAAAATACGTGCATGCCTTGTAATCGTATATGAATGTGTGTACGTATGTTATAAGACATGCATGTATTTTAACTTTCTTTAATGTTGTTTTCATTTTTTGATATTTATTTTTAAAATAATTTTAGAAAATATTTTCAGACATCGCAGAGAAGCAGCCATTTTAAACTTCTATACAATAGGAACAATTCGAGAGGCTCAAAAAATAAGCCAAGTAATAAAATACCACGAACCAACATGCGAGAAACTATACGTATGTAATATTTCATTATTATTCATTTTACAATTAACACAATTTGACAGCAGATTGGCGGCAATAACCGCGCAGAACCTGCTGACAGACTAACAGACTGATTTTATTTAAAATTTAGCTATTTTACTGTTAATAACATCTTTTCTTAATAGAATGTCTGCATACGAGTCAATATCCTAGCCGGAAATGAAGGCATTATTGGGATCCTGTGCATATCAGAGAATATACTCTGAATTTAAGAATAGTTACAACACTTCTTCCTCGAGTTGAAATGTAGTCAGTGGTCCAGTGAGAGAACGTATTTTTGATTAATCCCCAAAAGTTCTTTCATTGGAGCATTGGCTGTGCTCCATACTGGATCGAGAAAAAAATATTGAAACTGTTTTGAAAAGCCACTACTCGATTTAATCAAATAACGAGAAACATCGATTACAAAACGAGAGAGTCTGCTACAATCCTGCCGCCAATCTGCTGGTCAATCAACATTCTTAATCAATATTTTTATCAGACATCTTGTATATTTTGTAAAAGAAAGGAAAAAAAAGCGCAAACTTGCTTCCCCACCCAAACAAAGTAAAAGTATTAAATTATTATTGTTTAAACTTGTATTTTCTAGAAACAAGTTTAAACAACGGTAATTTAATACTTTTATTTTGTTTGTATAAGGAAGCGACTTGGCGTTTTTCTTTACTTTTTGCTACAAAATGTACAAGATGTTTCATGAGACTATTGATGATAGTATAACAATTTAATTCACTTTTGTTGCAGTATCCCGATGTGCCGCAACAAAAACGGGGGACAAACCGTTGCGGGTTATTTTGTGTAGAATACATCCGGAATATAAATACAGTAATATCTTAAAAATTACATTTTCCATGACGTAGAGTTATATATTGACTATATTATATATGTATAATATACAGGGTAGGCCATTTAACATATCCACTGAAATATCTTAAAATCTATAAGTTTAAGACAAAAATGTTTTAGACAAAAGTTGTATGGTTTCGAGGGGGCCGTAAGATAATATCATTGGTTTGACCTTGAAGAGTTATTTGAGGGTCACATTAAATTATTTAAATGGAATACTATTGGAATATTTTTATTGCATATTATTGTAGTTTATCTCGAGAGCTTTTCAAAACACTATAATAAGTAGTTTTTCCTTAAGTACTTTTTGTGTTATTTTATATTTTAATCTGATATATTTTGATATAAAAAATAAAAATATCTTGTATGTGAGTATGTAATTATTTACAATGTATTTTTTTTAAACAATTATTTGTGTTTTTTATACTAATTGATAATTAGTATAAATCCCTAAAGACCTCTTCCTTAGCGGCTAGAGGCACAACACATATATCAACTTATTATGTCCTTTGAATTATGTTCTTCAACATTGACATTAACCATGAGATCTTTCAAACTTTCTTTATTTAAATTTTTTAAGGATAATGACTAAAATCTTTATAGTATCACTTACAGTGATGACCATTTTTTTGCGTTAAGTGGAGAAAATACATTATGCAGAGATGCATAAAGGAAACGCTAGCCAGTACAGCGGAGTATGTGGGACTTGCACCCATTAAGAAACTCCCCCTTGCAGCCATCCTCGGCCGTATTGACGTCGTGGAAACCGCTTGCGCATAACTTCCGGAAAACCGGCCGACTGCGTTTTCGCATCCTTCCCCTTTAGTCCGCCTCATCCGAACCTTGCTCTCAGGGCGCGTTCCACTTAACGACCGCAACGCTAACGAGCATCATCTGTCTTTGTTTAACTTTCGGTGAACAGGATAAAATGATACCGTGAGCGCTGCGGTCCTTAAGTGGAACGCGCCCTCATTCCCTTTCCTCTCCCAAAGCCCGTGCCATCCCCCTCCTCAAGGAACTCTTGTCTTGACTCAACCTCTCAGTCTCAAATCTCCGACCTCCTCTCACATCTAACGTCCAAAATTATTGTGTCCAAATGCACTGTGTCCAATTGAACCGTGTGCAAAGTTTCGTGTCCATTTGCAACGTGTCCATTTGCACCGTGTCCAATTGTACTGTGTCCAAGCGAAGGCCACTCATATGAACGTGGTCAATCGGGACCGTGGTCAATATTAACGTGGTCAATAATTACGTGGTCAATATCAACGTGGTCAATCGGGATCGTGGCCAATATCAACGTGGTCAATCGGGTCGGTAGTCAATTTGAACCGTGGTCAATCGGGACCGTGGTCAATCGGGACCGTGGTAAATATCAACGTGGTCAATCAGGACTGTGGTCAATCAGGACAGTGGTCAATCGGGACCGTGGTCAATATCAATGTGGTCAATATCAACGTGGTCAATCGCAACGTGGTCAATCTCATCGTGGTCAATTGGGACCGTGGTCAATATTAACGTGATCAAACGGGTGCCACTCATCCCAGCCCAATCCCTCTGTCGCACAGTAATGACCATGATAACATATTTCAAAATTATTGAAACCAAAGATAGTCTCTAACTCTACAATTACTCTACAATATCTCTATAATAACTTTTCTTTGGTTAATAAACTTTTCAACGAACAATGAGCGCCGACTAAACCTTTTCAAGGATATTCAGGGCGATGTTCTTGACAACATATCTCAAAGGCAAGATGATTGGAGTTGGGGTCTCTTATACGGACTAATTACCCAAAGAATTTTCGAAATGATGTGTCGCTTAAAATTGTCTTGCGTGAGGGCCTTTTCTAATCTTCTCAAGATTTGCTATTTTAGCATACGATAGACTCAGCAATTTATAAGGCGATAAAATAGAACATATTGGACAGATTGTTTGTGAATTAAATTTTAATCGTTTTTATATCATATATTTTTTTATCATATATCTTTAATTTAATACATATTAGAAATTTTATAAGAGACCGCCAATTAAAAACATAAGAAATATTGTTCAGTACTCTTACCTCTAACATATGTCAAGATCGAAA
The DNA here is from genome assembly GCA_009859135.1 of Formica selysi. NCBI lineage: Eukaryota > Metazoa > Arthropoda > Insecta > Hymenoptera > Formicidae > Formica > Formica selysi. Next base: position 5,684 of record WHNR01000113.1, on the reverse strand, counting down.
TCATCCGTGTAATGTAAGGTTTATCTATAGATTTACCAAAAATCCTAACTCTTAAATTTTAACTACTAGTATAATACTACTAGTATAACTATTAATGTATTTTTTTCTTTCTGTTTAAAATAGCAAATTACGAACCACAGAACGCTCCATCAAATCCAACACATGGCTCAATACATGGTCAAGTGCATGATGCATCTATGAAAGTAAGTAACTATATTAATGCCTTTAATTATATTAATGCCTTTCCGTTATAATTTCTTTAATACTTTCTTGCCTTTAACAGAATACAAATTTCAATTTTATTGTATCTCCTACGCCAACAAAATCTTTAAAATCAGTAAGTTCTATCAATTAATATCTCTAACAGCGCATGTAGATCCTGAAAAAATATTCCCTACATATTCGAAATATATGCTGCGTTTTTAATCTTTACTTTTTTCATTATTTTTTTTATTATGCGTAGGAGAAAGGAAATGATACAAGTAAAGTTAATGATGAATAATGATGATGATAATGCTACCTGACTCTTTGAAAAAAAATTATTTTAAGAGGTAATAAAAAAGGAGGTGATAAAAAAGAAAAATAAAATTTTTCTTCCTCCTCCGGAAGAAGAATCTTCCTCCACGCCTCGTCACAACAGGAGAAAAATTAACAATCGGAAAGTAAGTAACAAGAGCAAGTAGGTAATACAAACTACCCATTTTACAGACAACGTAAAATTTGTAGTTATTAATTATAAAAGATTTGTGAACGATTACGCGCTATGCGGTAGATGAGTTGTCAGGGGCGATATCTGCTGTCATGTGACACGTGTAAAGTATAAAGTGTAACACGACGGCAGACATCGCCATGACAACTCATCTACCGTATAGCGCGTGATTATTCACAATCTTTAATTAATAACTACAAATTTTACGTGATTGTCTGTAAAAAAGTAACAGAATTTTTTGTTCAGTTTAACCTAAATATACCGATTATTAAAATTTTATATTTTATCATCAGACATCTTATATGATCCCTTTTTTTGATTTCAGATATTAAATGTTCATATCGTGACAACACGTTCACAGAAAAAAAATCAAATACGCCATGAAAAAATGCACAAAAAAACAACACAAATATATATGAATATATCAATAAATTTATTCACGCAGTGATTCATTAAAATGCATCAAAAAAAATTCACGGCGTTGGATATGGTGGCGATCAAAAATCGTGAATTATTTATATGCAATTATTTATATTTATATTACTTTATATTATTTGTATTATTTATTTAATGTCTTTATTTAATTATTTAATAATAATAATTGTATTATTTGTATATATATTTATATTTATTTATTGTATATATTTAAATTATATTATATTAATTGTATATATATTTATATTTATTATTAATGTATATATTTATATTATATTATATTAATTGTATATATTGTAACGGTTCACCTTTCCCGTACGCCGCGGATCAAGGCCTCGCCGGTGCCAGGATTCGGAGAAGGGGGAAACTCCAACTTACTTTACCTCGGTATAAGCGGTTTAAACCTTTATGTTTATTTAATCGATTATCAACATCTAACACTGAGCTATATTATATGTACAATGCAACATGCGGGAGCGGTGCGTACAGAGATTCGCGTTTTTCACAATGCGACATGCAAGAGTGGTGCGTACAGAAAGTCGCGTACAGGGTTCTCGCATGGCTGGTGCGCTCGGAGCTCGGGAAGCGAGCATGGCTCATGCGGACGCGTTGTGCGATCGCGGGTTCGCATGCAAGCGACTACGGTTATTCTAAACTGAACAGAACGGATCTTACGCTACGGGTGTCGCACGGCCTTCGTTCGTAATTCCAACGCCTGACTACCTTATCCTTAGAAGGACGGGGCGTCGGCGCTTTCTGCGGCCTACCCTTAGAAGGGCTAGCGCGCTTGTGTAGTCTGAAGGCCGTGCGTATAGATGGAGTTGGCGCGACACTGACGGAAATCGTAATAAGGCTCTACAATTATAATGCGCGGTATATACAGTGCGGTCTTATAGTACAAACAGGTCGCGGTATATACAAACAGTGCTAGAGTCCCTTAGGACGCGGAGACCAAAGCGGTCTTATGGTATAAACAGGTCGCGGTATATACAAACGGTGCTAGAGTCCCTTAGGACGCGGAGACTAAAGCGGTCTTACAGTATAAACAGGTCGCGGTATATACAAAACGGTCTTACGGTATAACGCGGTACGGACTTATCAACTAGTAGGAGGCGCCGTCCCAACAACCGGGAAGCCCGGCCTAACTACGGGAAGCCCGTAACCTGGTGTAACGCGAGGTATCAGGATGCGCCGTCCCAGCAACGGGAAGCCCGGCCTAACTACGGGAAGCCCGTAGCCTGGTATAACGCGGGAGTATCTGGATGCGCGTCGTCCAGCAACCGGGAAGCCCGGCCTAACTACGGGAAGCCCGTAGCCTGGTATAACGCGGGGTATCAGGATGCGCCGTCCAGGCAACCGGGAAGCCCGGCCTAACTACGGGTAGCCCGGTGTAACGCGAGAGTCGGTTCAGGATCCGGAGAGTTGTACGTGACAGGAATCGGGATCGGGAACTGATAACGCTACGCTCGCCGGAGCGCCTTATATACCGGCGGCCGGCCTCCCACTTACGCGAGTCGGCGCGTGGTGGGGCGGCCCCACGGTGGGGCCGAGACACGGGTGTGGAAGTTTAGGGGCGCCATAGGTGCCGAGCCTCAAAACAGCGCGCGGTGGATCGGCCCGCTAGGCCGTTAGTAACGGTATCGTTACAATATATTTGTAACGATGCATCCCTCCACCGTCAATGCACCGTTACTCGGCGCCGATCCGCCGGAAGTCCGCCGCCCGACGAACACTGTCGGGCAAATGCGGAGGCGCTGAGCGCCCATTTTTAAACATTAGACAAACCGCGTAAATATCGAACCGCCGTTAGGCGCGCGTAACCGTCGAAAGCCGGTGACGCGCTCGGGTACCGACCGACCGATACCGAAAACACCCGAGTCGCGCGCGCCGGTTCTATGACGCAAATACCGTTAACCGTAAGAACAATAGGCGAATTACGCAAGCGCGCGCGCCGAAACCGGTATAAATAGAGCGCGGTTTTAACTATCAAGACCAGATCTTCCGCACCGCCAGGGTCTGTAAGACGCCTGAAACCGCCTAGATCCTAGAACGCTCAGAGAGAAAGAAAACGGGGTTGGAAGTACTCAGCCTCCGCCGAGAGTTTGCGGCATCTCCGAGAGCAATCCGTCCGAAACGTTTAAAGAGAGGCAAACGGGAACGGGCGTACTCGTCCCCGTCGAGAGTTCTCGACATCTCAAATAAATCCGACCACCTGCATGCAATGGCGATCTTCCAGTGGTGGGAGTTCCCTGCTATCGACGGGTGTTCTCGTCGACCGTTGCACTCCCGAAATTTCGCGGGGAAAGACCATCCCGAATTAATACAGAACGCACTATACGCGCCTATCTAACACTTCCGCGACCGCCATTTCGTCATCCGGACTCGCCATTGATACGGCGCGCTAAGTCCCGCGCCGAGGATGATCCACATCCCTACCGCGACACCGATCGACATACGAAATCAATACATACGCGTCGAAGGACCGCCCACCGGCCCGACCGAAATTACCGCCCGGTAGCTAACGGCATCTACCGAAATCACGGCCCGCGATCCATAATCGATATTCGATCGAACCGACGACATATCGAACCGCGCCGCGCATACGTGCGTGCATTAGATGCACCGCACCCGACACGGCCGTACCGCTATACATCCGGCATCTTACACACATCCGATTATAATATCGTTTCACGCATATTACATTATATAGATTCAACATACTCACTCGCTTATAATCATTTATACACCGCACACCGCCGTATCGCCGTACAGGCGACCGCTTCACGCACACCGCTGTACACCGACACGCACTCACACGCTTGTATCATTCGCTCATGTATACATAACGATATTCCATTTGATACTCTTGCGCACGACTAATTATTATTATACATTCGCGCGCTCACTCACTCGTCACTCGTCTCGCACGCACACCAATACACACGCACACCTAAACACGCTCACACACATAAACACATACGCTGTAAATATACACCACACAACACGCAATAAATCAAGCGACGCGACGCCAAGTATATATAAAAATTCGTTTCAGCTTGTCAACGGTTTGCCTATGTACAGGGCTGCGACGCTACCAAGTAGCTTATCCGGAGTTTTACGTCTAATAAACTTTCGATTAAAATTCCTCAGGAACCAAACCGTTAATCAAAAACCTAACGGCACTTTTCTGATACAATGTAGATGCAAGCTTTCGATTGCGACCAGTTTGAATAAGATTGGTGCAGTCAATCCTGAGGAATGATAATCGTATACCAGAAATGTGACATTTCATTTTTCTTCATAATAAGGTTTCAGACTCTCACGTACGTATGCTCGCACGCACACACGCAAAGCGCTTTTGTCCCTCAAGGCGCGTTCATATCGCTCATGTACAATAATTCTTCCGTGTATTACTCTTTTATAAAATTATAATTTTAAAAATTTGTAATAAATAAGAGAGAGAGGGAGAGAAAGAGAAAGAGAGAGAGAGAGAAGGGGGGTGAGCGGGGAGGGAGGGAGGAGAGAGAGAGAGAGGGAGAGACAGAGCGAGAGAGAGAGAGAGAGAAAGCGGGGAAGAGGGGGAGGGAGGAGGGAGGCAGGGAGGCAGGGAGAGGGAGAGAGAGAGAGAGGGGGAGAAGAGAGAGCGGGGACGGGAGCGGGAGCGTAAGCGGAGAGGGTGAGAGAGAGAGAAAGCGGGAGAGGAGGAGAAAGCGGGAGAGAGAGAGAGGAGGGGAAGAGAGAGAAAGCGAGAGAGAGAGGGAGAGCGGGAGAGAAAGCGGAGTGAGAGAGAGCGGGAGGGTGGGCGTGAGAGAGAGAGGGGGGAGCGGCAGAGGGGAGCGGCAGAGGGGGAGGCGGCAGAGAGAGAAAGCGAATATGTGTAATGTACATTCCATTACACCACATGATCATACCGCCAAATAAGTAAACAAAGACGCGTGTCGGTATGCGGTATATATAGCGCTATATATTGTGTATGGAATGTCTCGCTTTGTTGTCATTCATACAGTGACAGCGAGTAGGCAACAGCTCCGTGTCGTTATATACGATCGCGAAAATTATTAAAATATATCTGAAACTCGATCTCTATAATTAATTTAATTAACGATTCACAAGCTATTGCTATTTGTCAAAGCAGATATTAACTTCGTGTGATTTTATTATATATGTATCTTGTTATATACGATCACGAAAATTATTAGAAGATATCTGAAACTCGATCTCTATAACAATTAAATTATATCGATTCATAAGCAATTGCTATTTATCAAAGCAGATATTAATTCGTGTGATTTATTGTTATACTAATATACTACTATAAAAGTAAGAATAATTACAAAAAAGCAGTGAAATCCCTCTAAAAAAAAACCTCACAAGGTAAAAGAAATACGCCCAGTTATATATCTAAAAAATAATTTATAAAATATTTTTCCTAAATAATAAGAAATAAAACTAAATATGAAATCAATAGTTAACTAGCCAAGTACTTAGGAGCAATACAGTTTGTGAAAATTTGGTAATTTGAAATAGTATTTGTCATAAA